>LS055318.1:0-17189 GCA_900241095.1 Acartia tonsa
ATATATTTCGTTATGAAGCAGCAGTAGTTACTAATTTATAAATGTTATGGTTGAGATAGATTTATAACTGTTAAAAGTGTCTAAAAAATTATATATCCTTAAGTCCTTTAACAGTCATTGAAAAATTTAGTCCTCGTTTTAACCTGTTATTGGGTGTATATACATACAGGGTGACTCAGAAAAACATGGCCGAAACAGTTATAGATACTAAAATCTAATATACAAGGTGTCCCAGAAATAAAAACTGCGTTTTCTAGTTTGGGGAAACAGTCAGAAAAATAGTTATAGTAACTATTCTCTATAAAAATATACATCATACTTAATTCTGATGATTATTAATATCTCTAAAAATAATAGTCTTAATAAGTTTTTTTTCTTATTAGTATTTGTGATTTTGAAGCAGATTGACTACTAATAACAAATTACGACTTTTAGAGATATTAAGTAACAACTAAATACAAAAAAATGTGAATAAGAAAGGCAAAGTTAAAGATAAACAATTTTGTAGTAAAAGAAACGTAGTTTAATTATAAAAACTAGGAAAAACTGGCTAAAAAAATCTATTAAATCTTGCTGGGTTGGTTTTAAGAACTAGAAGTGACCAAACTTTTCAATTAATAATTCTAGTCTACAGAAGTGGTAATTTTGTTTATCATCATTGGAAATGTAACATGGTCATTTGTTTTATCTTCAGAAAACCGAAAAACACAGTTTTTTTACTTACCCTGTATATGTGAACCATATAACTCACAAACATTTGTATCTTTCACACTCACACTAGTTTCTTCCAGGGATCTAAAGGGATAAGACAATGGCCGATAAATTGATGTATATCCCCAATGATGATATACAAAATTTCCTCTTCTATAGATTACAATCATTGTGTGAAACGTTTTGACACTCATCTTAATTAATCAACCAATCAAAATCCAAAAAAGTCCCCAAAGTTGTTTAGCCAATGACTAAGAAAACGTCATTAAAAACTTTGGGGACTAGTTTAATAAACAGCCCATTTTCCCCTCCCTTCCTGAGTTTTTTCCAAGAATATATAGGGGATATTTCTATCAATATTTCTATCCCATCACTAATATCTCAGCTTCTAATAGAGAGAAAGGACTAGACATTTTTGTAAGGTTTCTTTGTTTGAATGTGTTGTACTATCTTATTTTTAAAAAGAAGTAAGCTTTTTTGTCTTTAGCGAAGGATCTCGCCCACCACAGAACAAAAAAGGGTCTCCTTTACGGTGATGTTTCTTTTAGGTTCAGGGGAGGTTTTAAAACTATTTTTAAGTACTCAAAAATCCTCCAAACATAAATCGCCAATAATTTATTTTTTATTTTTAAAACTAAAGTTGAAAGTAAAAGGCTAGGGGGTGGACTTCTGCTATTCTTAAGCGTAGCCGCTGATTATGGTATATTCTATCATTTTGATTGCATTGATAAAGTCCAAAATTATGTTTGTTCTTTATCTGACTGGCCCTGCCAGGTTTGCTGGCATCTTGCCTGTGTGATGCTATATAAGAAGCTTTACTGTAAAGGAGAGCCATATACGTTGACTATACTAGAAATTTTAGCACAGACACACACACACGCACATTCTGTTACTTTTATTATGTAATATAAAGTAGCCGGTTTTTGTTTGAAGATCTCGGATATTGTTGGACCAAATTTGTTTTAGTTTTTTGGAAAGCTCTATAACTGTCTCGGATATCTTCTTGTCATCCCTCCATAGGGCGAAGCAACTAGAAATATAAAGAGGTCCGTTTTTTTCTGAAGCTAAATATCTAAAAAATAGTTTTCTTTCCAAATTTGTACTACTTTTCAGAGGAGCTATATATGTGTCTTAGGTTGGTTTAAGGCTAAAGGCCTACCCCAGCCCTGTCTAGATACTAGACGCGAAGCAACTGGGATAAAGAATATCCTTGTATAATCCGTGGTGGAGAGCATGCAAAAGTTTTAAATGCTAAAAGTTTTCCTCATTTGCCGGGGATAATATTAAGTCTTTTTATACACTTTTATTCACAGAGAACAGTGGGGCTTCCACACAATGTGTCTGTTGGGCAATGATACCCCCAACTTCATTAATTTTAAAACAAAAATAAAATATGAAGGGGGGGGGGAGGTGGGTAGTTTTTATATAACTTTTATTCACAGAGAACGGTGGGTCTTTCACACAATGTGCCTGTTCAGCACTGATACACCCTCCCCACCCCCCACCCCACATAGACTTCAATGAGATTGAGGGGGGGGGGAGGGGGGTAGAGGTGTTTTTAAAAACCTAAAACCTTTGACAGATGGAATGAACAGATAAACATCCCGTTACTTTTTTAAAAAGTTTTGTGGCTCAGTCCATTTTCTATATGGGGTTGTTATAGCAGCATTATATTTGCTGAAGTCTAATAGGAAATTTCTGTTCTATTTCATAATATGCATATCTTATATGTAGTTTTTTTTAAAACATAAAATTTAGGCCATTTAATAATATTATACATATGCATAATGATATAAGTATGACATTTGTAGCATAACCGGCAGATCAATGGAATGAGTAAATTGTATACTGCATACTAATTTGCATAGTGACATTTAGAATTATAGAGTAGCTTTGCAATTGAAAATATTATCAACCAATTGAATAACACGAACTTTGGCATAGATTTTTGTGAATTTGTGTAACACGATTAAGGACAAAACCTCCTTAACAACTAGCGGACGTTGTCACTTTTATTATATTCTGTAAAAAGCAATGTTTTTAATAAACTTTAAACCAAAAAATCTTTTTAAATGGTTTACAATTCTATCCTTTACAACTCCGATAATGGTATTCATTCCAAAAAGAGAAAAATAGTAAACAGAAATGAATGGTTGTCTGTTGGATGTTACTTTTCCAATACCCGGTGTTTTATTTTTATGGTAACTAGATTGCAGGTATCTTGAGGGAAAAGATAGTGGGCGATAAATAAATGCGTCCCCAAAGAAGATAAACAAATTCATCCCTTTCGTAGCCTAAATCATTGGTGGATAAGTTTGTACACTGCAAAAACTGAATAAGATTTAATTAAAGTACCCAAAGTTTAAGAACCAACGAATGGAAGAGCATGTTTTTAAAACTTTGGGTACTACTGTAGTTTGGGTACTAATGCAATTTCTTTTATGTTGTTTTGTGGATGATACAAAATCCGACACATTGTACCATTGGTAAAGTTTTAATTGTTTCAATAAACTTTATAATTTAACTTTACAGATGTAAATTAGGTTCTGTACGGAAAACAAATCTCAATAGGGTTTGGGTACTGTCTGAAAGACAATAAACTTTGGGACCCAAAATTTTTTAACTTGGTGTTCTTATTCGTTGGTTCAAACGCTTTAGGTACCTAAAAACATTTTTATTAGTTAATTCAAACTAGCAGTGTCTAAACGTTTGAAACTAATTGAAATATTTGTTTATTAATATTGACAAAGTAGATCTATTTATCGTCAATTTGTCTTATCCCTTAAAGTCCCTGATCCTAAACAAGGATGACAACATCCATAAAAACAAGCAAAGAAAAGAAATTATAGTTGTACTGGAAAAAAAGGGAAAAGTCATCTATAGAGCAGTTGTTCAGTGTTCATAAAAAAAGTGCGAAATTTTTATATCTAAATATATATGACTTTTGCAGCATGACCAACAAAATAACGGACCAAGTAAGTAATGGATGGCCATCTTTAAAATAATTCAGCCGTCTAGCTTGAATAGCAGTCAAAATTATCATGTAGCTCCAAAACGTTTGAAATGGAAATAAAGACCAAGGATCTAAAGTGATAAGACAATGCCATATAAATTGATGTACAAACCCAATGATTTGATTATACACAAAATTACCCTTTCTGTAGATTACAATTAGTGGTTGAAACGTTTGGACACTCAACAAAATAAACCAATCAATCAAAATTCTATAAAAGTCCCCAAGGTTGTTAAGCCAACGAATAAGAAGACTTTATCATAAGAATTTGGGGACTTATGTTATAAACAGCCCCTCCATCCTGATTTTCAACACAACCCTTGTTATTGCTTGTCTGTGGGTAAAGTTAAATAGTTAACAAACCTTTTACAATAAATTTATTACCCTAGATGGTCAATCTTAAACAACAAGCCGTCAAACTAAAACGTAATATCTAGCAGAAGAAGGTTCATGTTTTTATTTAGTCACATATGATTCAATAAAGAAAGCAGCATAATTTCCCCAAGCAAATCTTTATCCTTATCATATTTATAACTGACTTATTATTCAAATAAATAAAAAAGTACTGCTTTTCCGAACTAATATGTCTACAATATTTAACCAATTGGTCGGATTGTTCCTGCACTGTGTTCCTATCGGTTCAATAAAGGGATTGTGTATCTGGACTTTATATATCTATTATCTCCACCCTCTTTCTTCTACTTTATAGTCTAGAATAAACACAATTAAACTGTCTATTGATGCAACTTACATAAAATATAATTCATTGGCGGTTACTTACGTAATTACATAATTTTTTTTTAAAATAAGGGGGGGCTGCATGGGGAGGGGGTCAGTTCTCGATAGCAGAGAGATAGGCGACAATGGGATGATTAGTCCCTAAAGTTTTATAATAACGTTTTCTTATTCGTTGGTTGGAATTTTAATTGGTTGGTTCTTTAACTTAAGTTTTCAAACGTAGAGAAAGAAAGATAGAGAAAAAAGTTACGTAGAGGGAGAGAAAGGCAGAAAAAAGTCTAGAAAATTTCAGATTAAATCTAAGTTTGCCTTTTCCTGAATTCAAAACTTTTCCATCTCTGTTCATTCATCCACATATCTATCTATTCATTTATTCAGCCATCTATGTATCCATCCATACATTTCACTGTCAATTTATTTACCTGACTATCTATACATTTAACTATTCAATCTATTTTTCTATTATCCATCCATTTATTCATCTATTTAATTATCTATTCATTCATCTATTCACCTGGTTATCCAGCTATTTATCTATCTATCTGTCCATCCATTCATCCATCCATGTATCTATCTATCTAACCATCCATCCATCCATGTATCTATCTATCTGTCTATCCATCCATCCATCCATGTATCTATCCATCTATTCTTCCATATATCCATCCATCAATCCATCTAACTATTCATATATCTATACATCTATTTATCCATGTATCCATACATCCAATTATCTGTCAATTCAAACATATGACCATCTATCCATTAAACTATTCAATTTATTTATCCATTACCCATCCATTTATTCATCTATGTAATCATCTATTCGATTATCTATTCATCTGGTTATCCAGCTATTTATCTATCTATCTGTCTATACATTCATCCATCCATGTATCCATCCATTCATCTATCTATCTATTCATCCATCCATCTATTTATCCATCCATTCATCTATCTGTCTATTCATTTTTCCATCCATGTATCCATCCATTCATCTATCTATCTATCTATTTATCCATCTTATGTATTTATCCATTAATTCATCTATCTATCTATCCATCCATCTATCTATGTATCCATCCATTCATATATCTATCTATCCATTCATCCATCCATGTATTCATCCTTCTATTTATCCATGTATCCATCCATCCATCCATGTATCCATCCATTCATCTATCTATCTATCCATCTATTCATCCATCCATCTATGTATTTATCCTTCTATTTATCCATGTATCCATCCATCCATTCATCTAACAATTCATGAATCTATCCATCTATTTATCCATGTATCCATACATCCATTTATCTGTTAATTCAAACATATGACCATCTATCCATTTTACCATTAAATCTATTTATTCATTATCCATCCATTTATTCATCTATTTAATCATCTATTCATTCATCTGGTTATCCTGATATTTATCTATCTATCTGTCTATCCAATCATCCATCCATGTATCCATCCATGTATCCATCCATTCATCTATATATCTATCCATCCATCCATCTATCTATGTATCCATGTATTCATCCATTCATCTACCTATCTATCCATCCTTTCATCTATTTATTCATGTATCCATACATCCATTTATCTGTCAATTCAAAAATACGACTATCTACCCATTTAACCATTCAATCTATTTATCCATTAATCCATCGTTTTTTCATCCATCTATCCATTAATTCATCCATTTCCTCATCCATCGATTTATCCATGCATATATACATCCATTTATCTGTCAATTTAAACATCTGACCATCTATCCATTTAAGTATTCAATCTATATATCCATTATCCATCCATTTATTCATCTATTTAATCATATATCCATTCGTCTATCAATTCGGTTATCCAGCCATATATCTATCTATCTGTCTATCCATTCATTCATCCATCTATGTATCCATCCATCTATATATTAATGTACATATCCATCTATTCATCCATTTAATTATTCATGTATCCATCCATCTATTTATCCATGCATACATACATCCATTTAACTGTCAATTTATTTACCTGCCTATCTATCCATTTAATTCATTTTATTCATCCATCTATCCATCTGGTTATCCAGTTATTTATCTATCTGTCTGTTCATCCATATATCCATACCTACAACTAATATCAATATTTATTTTTTATTGGTTTTACAGACATATCCTAATTTTTCTTTAATTGATGTTAATTTGATTTTAGCAAAGCAGTTAATGATATAAAAGAAAAAAGTCAATCTTCAAGTAAACCAATATAATACATCTAGCGGCTTCTATAGGGCCTTTTCAAGGCCTTTTTTTTAGATTTTGATGAACTTCTATAATTTCTTATATAATTTTATATTTTTGGATATTTTAAAATTTTTAAATTTCTAAAATTTTCTTTGCCTCTGAGCCCAATCGGTTCAGCGGATACTGAGATCTTAAGCTTCAGACGGACAGACATCAAGCTAGTTTGTATTATAGAAGTAGAAAAGGTACCAGTCCGGATAAAGTTTAAGATCTCGCTAACTGCAAGAATGATGTTTTTTTGGTCTTTATTTTTTACAGGAGAGGCTATTTGTTTGTCATCATTGGGGATATATATCAATTTATAGTCTTATCCTTTAGAATCCCTGTGTTTGTGATATTACAAGTAGCAAATTCTGCGCGGTGTGATTTAGCGCACCATTGAAAAGATTTAAAGATCCAGCTCTGGTAAATAAAAAGAAAGAAAAGTCAATACAAATTAGAATATAAAATCTTTACAACAGATTGTATTTCCTATTCATCGAATTAAATTAAATGCATTCTTTATTTTTTCCTTTGTCCTAATTGTAATTTAAATGTTATTTCAGGTGTTTATAAAATACAAATCAAGTACGATTACGTCCAGAGTGACAATGGGCTGTTTATTACACTAGTCCCCAAAGTTTTATAATAATATTTCCTTAATCGTCAGCCTAACAACTTTGGGGAATTTCTTGAGTTTTGATTGGTTGATTTATAAAGTTGAATGTTCAAACGTTTCAACCACTAATTTTAATCTACAGAAGGGGTAATCTTGAGTGCCATCATCAGGGATGTACATAAATTTACCGGCCATTGTCTTATCCCTTTAGATCCCTGGGTATCCCTGGGTGTTAAAAGTTCGAGGTAAAGTCTTTATATGTTTACTCGAATCTCTCAGTCGCAACCTTCCCTCTGGTTGTGTAAGATGGGAGATTATTTAGCGGTTTCGATGAATATTTTTTCAACGGGTGAATATTAGTATCAATTATTACTAAACCAACAAGAAGCTTCACTGTAAAGAGCAACAATATCGATCCAGCGATTAGCGGGATCTTATGTTACAGACAGACAGATAAAAAGACATCCTGTTTCTTATATAATATTTCATCTTTGTGTGTAAAAAAAAAGATTTATTTGTGATTTTGAATGAACATGTATTAAAATTTTATTTTGTTTAAAAGCATTTTGAACATTTGCATTTAAGTTTTTTTGCTGAAAGTGCAGTGTAAATGTTTATGACTTTGTTGATAGGCACCATAATTAAATTCGTCAGGGATCGACAGACGCATATTGGTCAGGTAGCTGCAAAGTCGAGACTGAAAGATGTTAAGGAATAAGGCAATAGACTTATACATTGATATACATCCCCATTAATGGTAAACAGAATTATCTTTTCTGTAGATTAAAGTTCCAAAAGTTTTGATAGTCACCATACTTAAATTATTAGGGGTCGGCCGCCGCAAAAAAAGGGGAAACGTTGGGCTGTTGTTGGATAGCTGCGAGTTTAAAAGTATTCAGCACTTGTCGAGATTATAAAAGTGGGTGGGTTGTCAGATCACAATAGGTAATTTGAGGGAAACCACTGCTTTTATTTCTGCATAAATTTTCTTTTTTTTTATTATAAATTAATAATTACTAAAACCAATCCTTATCTTGATACCTTTAACTAAGGAAGGGAGAAAGACATTAGCTTATAATGGCATCTAAAAATTTATAAAAACGTTCTCTCATTCGTAGGATTAAAAACGTGAATATTTTGTATTAAATCTTGATTGGTTGGTAAAAACTAGTAGTGTCCTAACTATTCAACCAATAAATTTAATATATAGAATGAATAGTTTTATTTATCATCATTGGGATGTTCATTAATGTCTTATCCCTTAAAATCCCTGCCTTTTCCCCAACTCTTTTGTCATATTGTTTATTCCTGTCGCGCGTAATAGCACTTTTACTACAGGGAATTAGGGATTGGTAGATAAAGTGAAAGTGAAAATGATTAGGAAAGTTGCAAGGACGTTTAAGAAGGTGGGTCTGTTTCACTATCCCCCCAAATTCGATTAAAAATCTTTGCCATTGGAAAAATCTAAAAGTACCATATCCTAGTAAAGGAAGTGCGCCTTTCATATACAACAATTCGACCTTTTTCTGCATAAGAATTAATATGCACATTGCTGGACCGACCTAAAAAAATCCAAGACAATTTTTGTTATCATTCTTTTTCCTATATCTCTGAATCTTCAATAACAATGAAAAAGTTTGGGGATTTGAGCTGAATCTGTTTTCTGCCCATTTAACAGGAGAATATTATACACATGTATATTGTGTATATGTGTACATATATGCATATATTCAGAGGAGTACTCAGGGCGGTGGTGGGTGTTGGTAAGTTATGGCACCTGATAAATAAAAATTTTTATTTGTGGTTTATACTTAAAATTTATAGTAAAGATGTATAACCAGACAACAATCTGGATCCCTCTGTTTAGGACTTTTTTTATCTGCTAGCAAATAGCTTACTACTCTTTTGTATCTACTTGGCTGTGTTAATATTTCCGACGTTTTTGGTAGTCTTTCAAAGACCCAATTGAAAGTCAGCACAAAGTCCTTAGAAAGGAAATATACAGTCATTTAACTCCTTCCCCCTCTAGTGTTTTACTCTAACAATACCTGCTCACTTTGTGCATGGCCAGCTTTGTATTTATAATTAAAACAAACCGTGTCATAAAAGAAACATATGTAATAGAAAAACTGATATTGTCAGATACACAATTTTGGTATCTTTGACAAATGTGGACAGGAAATCCTTTAAATGCACTGATTAAAAAATATATCTCAAAGTTTAACATTGTTGAAAGATAACTAAATTTTAGCCCCACTCAGATAGAGTCAGCTTATACTAACAACAAAATCAATTCGAAAAAAAAATTACAAAACCTATAATTTATTTTCCGCTTTTATCAGGGTCAACACATAGTAGAATTAATGACCTTTACATTTGCCCCTCAAATATTATTTAGATTTATTTTGCTTATTGGTTTTACCTTATTCCTAAGCAAGCGATGGTCGGCGGAAGCCACAGTTGCTTTCATTTGATTTCAACCATATCAGTAGAAGCCACTTTGTAACTCAAAATCTAACATCTGAAGGACTGACTGTAAATATTTTTTGAATATAGAAGAGAATTTAATTATCTTAGACCTTAGAAGGTTCCTAGAGCCACCAAGATAAAATAAAATAAAAGATGCATATTTATGTTCTTAGAAAAGTAAATTTTTTTTTAATAATCGTTATAAAACTACATGAAAATTAGAATGGTTGAAAACTTAATTAGCCCTTTATGTAACATTCTTAAAAATGTACTGTGACCATCTCCACCCCAAAATAAAAAGTCTAGACCTGCCAATAAAGTTTTGTATATGAAGCAGAGATATGGCACAAACTTTACACATTTTATTCTCTTCTCAACATTTAGCTGTGTGGGACATGAATTGATTACTGTTTTCTTAAGCAGTAACGTTATAATTGAAATATGTTATACTTCAGGTCTTTTTTTGCAGATGAAATTGCTTATTTATATTGTTGTACGTAAAAGACACATGTTGCCAGATTTGAAAAAAAAATTACTTTTGCTTATCTTTTCTTTTTTAGGCTAGTACCGCATATTTGCATGCCAGAAATCCTGACTGTTCCTTTTAAGGAAAAAATATGGGAAAGTATAATTTTGTCATTTTTAAAATATTGTAAATCTTATTGCACTTTACTCAGAAGCTATTGAAGATATTAACAAAATTTCTTATGCTGATGTTTCCAAAAAACAAGCAAAATTGCCTCATATCAAGGTTTAAGTCAAGGGAAGGGAGGAAAGGGTGGCAGATTTTATTTAGGAACCATGGTGTATCTCATCTGACAGAGCTGTAACTGAGATATGTAAATTCTGAAGTTGCCAATAATAAATCTATAGTAGAGATGTATAACCAAACAACTACCTGAATCCCCCTGTTGGGGACCTTTTTGTTTGCTAGCAAATTGCTTTTTGATCTTTTGTATTTAGCACATTGAAAGTCGGCACATTGTCCTGGGAAAGGTGATGTACAATTATTTAACCCCTCTATTTTTTACTCTAATTTGCCAATAGATATAGTAGCAATGGGTACCATTTTAACGTCTCTTATGTTGCATCTGAAACCTCCCCTACATGCAAGAAGGCAAGCTATCATTTATGCTATTGTCACGGGTCAACTCATGTCCCCAACTTTTTAGTGACAATGTTTAATATAAACTTGGTTGCAAAACATTTGATAAACAAAGCATAATAATCCCCCGGAATATTATACTTTTAGTAGCGCAGCTATAACTTAGTCCGTCCGTACGGACGTCCGTCGGTACGTCTGTCCGTAATTTTAAGATTTTAAAAAGTAACATGCATATTTATTAATAATTGCAGGTAGGTAGAGGACGTTCGACTGTAAACTACAGTGGTATTCAAAGTTTTGTTAGTACGCAATCTTGATCGTTGCTTTAAAAACTTTGGTTACTTCTGACTTCACTTATAACTCTTTACCTGAATTCTGGTCGTGTCCTTGATCATTACTTTATCTTAAACATTACATTTACCTTATATGTAAAGACATTTCTTTGTCTATTAGAGTTTACTGCTATTTGGGATTTATGAGCTGTTTGCTTAAATTATTGCTGTACTACTTATTGGGCCAACTTGTACTTGTTTTTATTGAAATTTTAATTTAATCTTTTTTTCTTCTCAACTTTCCTTTATATGAATTTGATAACTTTTACAGTTCTCTTTTTTAAAACGATGATTTTCTATAATTAGGTCTTAATTTAGGCATGTTAGAATATGCCTATACAGTTTAAACTTTGCCTGGTGATTTCTGTAACAATTTAACGGTCCGATTTAGAAAGCGTAACAACTCTATAATAGTTAACAGAAAGTACTTTTAAAAATGATGATTTTTTTGGAAACAATTTTTGTATGATATGTTTATCCTATTTTTGGAACAATTTAGGACAACAAAGTACAATGTTTTGGGCGAAACATCGCTATATCTGGTCTCAAAAATGAAAGTATGTCTTATACAGTATTTAAGCAATTGATATACAATTTTGCTTAGATATAATACAAAAAAAGGGGGGTGGTATTATTTTTTGTTTTGAGGGAGATTGTGAGTGTCCCACCCCCCAAGAAAATAGCCTAAAACCACCACAGAACCAGTAGGTATATTCCCTGAAGAGTAGATTCCAATCGGTTCAGTGGTTACCGAGATCTTATGGGACAGACAGACAGACGGACGGACAGACATCAAGCTACTTTGTATTATAGATAAATTAATATTCGGCTTATTAAGTTCTATCACTCTACAATAGTTGATGTTCGTTTGTCCTACCGTCCGATTTTATAGCTACTCTTTTATGTATGTTATCATCCTTGTTAGTATCGCATGCACGTCATTTTACCAGGCAAAAGTAACAGGATGTCTGTACCGAAGGAGCTCGCTAATCGCTGATCCCATATGGTTCTCCTTTAAATTTTTTTCAATTTTTTTTTAAATTAGAATTTTCTTTCCCTTAAAAGTGCCCCTAGAGGCAACTAGGGGTGTAACCGCTAGTAGTTAATAATGTGAAACGAGCAAATAACCGTTTTCCCCGACCGTGATATAATAGTTGTAATACAATAGTAACCCTATAATAAACCAAGTAAACTGTTCAGTTTGCAAGAAGGGAAGGGACATTGAAACATAAATCATACTTGAAGTGAACCCAAAGTTTTTATAGACATCTTTCTTATTCGTTCACTCAAAATCTTTTATTGAATTAATTGGTTGATTCAAAATGAGAGTGTGTAAACTTTTCAACCAATAATCTTTGTCTTCTTTATTGTCTTATCCCTTAAAATCCATGTTAGCTTGAGACAAATGATTTAAATTCATTTACCAAAAGGCTCAATACAACACAAGTCGTGAATTTAAATCAGCAATTTGTGGAAATTGTAAACCTTTGTCTGGTGACATAGAATAATATAGAACATATCTAAATTTGTGGAAATTGTAAACCTTTGTCTGTTGACATAGAATAATATAGAACATATCTAAATTTGTGGAAATTGTAAACCTTTGTCTGGTGACATAGAATAATATAGAACATATCTAAATTTGTGGAAATTGTAAACCTTTGTCTGTTGACATAGAATAATATAGAACATATCTAAATTTGTGGAAATTGTAAACCTTTGTCTGGTGACATAGAATAATATAGAACATATCTAAATTTGTGGAAATTGTAAACCTTTGTCTGTTGACATAGAATAATATAGAACATATCTAAATTTGTGGAAATTGTAAACCTTTGTCTGGTGACATAGAATAATATAGATCATATATAAATTTGTGGAAATTGTAAACCTTTATCTGGTGACATAGAATGATATAGAGTGAAAATTGTAAACCTTTGTCTGTGGACATAGAATAATATAGAACACATCTAAATTTGTGGAAATTGTAAACCTAGGTCTGTTGACATAGAATAATATAGAACACATCTAAATTTGTGGAAATTGTAAAACTTTGTCTGTGGACATAGAATATAGAATGTATCTAAAGTGGAAATTATAACCTTTGTCTGTGGACATAGATTAATAGAGAATGGCTACAACAGCTTAATATGCTTTAAGGGAGACATTGGGTTGTGAATTATGAACTAGTAAAGAATTACAAATAATATTTACAAAATTATCTACCCGCTTTTCCAGCTATATATTTTTCCTAGATGCAGACACAGAACATTAAATTTTACCTGGTTCCATTGTTCATTCTTGGCTGGCAACATGGGTCTGCAAAATTTCTGGCGGTTTCCATCAAAGTGCGTAGTCGAGCAAAGAAACCCCCCACCCACTTATTTTTAATGATGTTGGAGGATTTTTAGTGTGTGTTACTTTAAATTAGGTTAGGTTATAATAGGTACAGGGTATCCCGGCATGATTAGGTCACCACTGATAGGCCCAATAGTCTTTCTATAACCCCCTATTTTAAATTTATTTTAAAAATAAGAGGGGACAGGGATTTCTAGTCTCGCTAGGCACTATAAGGGAAAGCACTGAATTTCTTATGTGAACAGAGGTCGTGCATTATATGGCTTTTTATTTTGGCATATGTTCAATTATATCAATGGAAATTATGATTGAAAACAAGGACAATTCCATCCAATAGTAGCAAAGCTATCCCCGCCCTAGTAGATACTAGTTATGAAGAATAAAACTGGGTTCTTAACTGACAAAAAATGGAGATAAATTGATATACAATGATTAATATTTGAATAAAAGGCTTAAACTATAATATTTTTGAACAAAGCAAACAGCATTCAATAAAAGTACCCAAAGTTTTATGCCAATGAATAAGATTATTTAACAATAATACTTTGGATACCAATATAAATTAAAGGCCTTACGCTCTGGAATAAAGAGAAAAAAAATCATGGTAAAAACCAAATCCTTAGAAAATAGCGTAAAACCTGCCCTTCACAATATTTTCATTAAAAAATGGCTAACATTTTGGTCTGACTGTTTTACAGATTTTAAGTAACACACACATACACATCTAACCTCTTTAACATATAAAATGTAAAGCATGGAAAGGATCAGTTGAATGAAATATCAACTTATTAAGTTAAAAGTTGAATACAAACAAAGATGATATAGGATTATTAATATTATAAAAATGTAAAATAGCATTAAACCTTCCTCAAGCTTTTTCTAAAAATGTCTGTCTTTTTAGCCTGACTACTATTCCAAAGATTTTAAGTAACAAACATACACACACACATATAAACACATCTAACCAATTAATCATATGAAATGTAAAGAATGAAAGGATAAATTGAATGAAATATCATCTTATTAAGTTAAAAGTTGAATACAAACAAAGATGATAAGGAAATTTTTTATAATAATAAATGTAATATAGCATAACATTTTTTTTTGTCTTCAAGCCCTTACTGTTCTAAAGATTTTAAGTAACACACACATACTTAAAAACATCCAACCACTTAATCATATAAAATGTAAAGAATGAAAGGATAAATTGAATGAAATATCAACTTATTAAGTTAAAAGTTGAATACAAACAAAGATGATGAAAGGCTTATTAATAATTTGGTGGGGAGGATGAAATTATTTTATTAGGTAGAGAGAAGACGTTGGACTGAAATTTTACTGGTACCCAAAGTTTTTTATGTTCTCATAGGTTGGATTACAAACTTTTGAAAATTTGTATCAAATCTTGATTGGGTCGTACACACATTCTGTGTCTAAACATTTCCACCAGGATTAATTTCTTTCATAACAATTTACAGCCATTCAAAAATGAAATATTACCTAATTTATATGCTCACATATACATCCCAGTCCCTTTTGCCAATGTTAAAAATTGGAAGTATCTGTGAAGTAAAAGTTGTTGCAAATATAGGTATTATAAAATGGCATATAGTCTAAGGGCACTTTCTGTTGGAAGAAAGGAGGGAGAGATTGAGTCAGTGAGGGAATCAGATAGATTAGCTTTGCCTAAAAAAAATTCCCCTCCCTTCTATAATCCAACAAGGATGACAACATCTATAAGAGCGAAGCTCGGAAATGGTAAGACAAAGGAACATTGCACTTGTAGAGTGAGAATAATCAGGACATAAATGTATAAAAGTCGAAACAAAATTTTAATTAAATTTGCAGAAAAACATTTTAAATACAGGCTATCGTTGAAGGACTTACTCACATTTTAGGACCTGTTTATGGACATGCTTCAATTATAAGATTGTACCTTATTGTCCTAGGAAGCAGTATTTCAAAAATCAGATCATCGGATAATTAAATTACAGAAAAATTTGTTGTTAAAAAAGTAAAATATCGAAATGTTTAAAATGGATGTACGGACAATCTGTTAATGATTAAAGAGTTGCCAGGACAATTCTAACCTGTTTAAGTTAATAAAAAGAGACTACTGTCCCGAAATATGGAATAGCCTCGCTTTTAAAATGATAATGAATAATATCAATTTTAAGAATGTAAAATATTGTGCACCTCCCAATCTTCTCTCATATTGAAACAACAAACTAATCAAATCAGCGCAGAGTCGTAGAACTATGCCTAAAAACTAATTTCAAACAAGAACGACAACATTCTTAAATTATATTGAGCATAGCTTATGGATGAATCAGAAATCTTCAGAATCAGAATGAGAGAGTGGACCTAAATTGATGTACATCTCTAATTATTTCAAAAAAGAAAAAACTACCCCTATTGTAGAGGAAAACTGTTAGTGGGAAAGTTTAGACTGAATATTTCATAAAAGTACCCAAGGTTTTGGCTTTTATAAACTTTGGGTACAAATATAATTTACATTCCAATGACCCCTCCCTCCCTGGATAAAATAAATTATTAGAAGCGCATCTACTTTATAACTAGAAGTTTGTGAGACTGTCTAACTATCCGCCAATAAATAAAAAGACTGTTGAAAGAATTTTTTGAAAAGACAGCGAGTCCCTCTCAAGTTTTAAAAACACTCTCGTCTTTTAATAAAACTTGATTGGGATGTAAAAAACATTAGTGTCTCAACTTTTCAACAACTTATCTTGATCTAAAGGGGAAATTTGTCGCAATTGGGGGGTGTACACTGCTCCTACATTTAACAATTCAGCCTTTTAGTTCATTTTGTATAAGAGATTTATAACACAGAATTAACTTTTATAAAAAAAACATGCCCACCCTAATATGTACTTGTTATCAAGGATAAAGGGATAAGACAATCGATTATTATTTTGACTCACTTGGACTTTGGGTACTATATCCACAGCATTTTTTCTTATCTAGCTAATTTTTAAGACTTTGCAGGGAAGGCGGGGATATTAGACTGTAAATAACAACAGTACCTAAAGTTTTATAACTAAGCTATCTTATTCGTTGGCTCAAAAACTTTGGGTACTTAGTTTGAATTTAGATTTTTTTGTCAAAATTGTCAACCTATAATTTAAACAGAAGGGGTAATTCTATTTTACATTAATTTATCGTCCATTGTCTTATTCCCTAAATAGAGTAGCTTTGTCACCACAAGCAAGAGATAGACCCAAGCTTATCTCACCCCTACCAGAAAGAGAGAGGACACTAGACTGTAAATTACAGAGATTTAAAAATGTTTAAAAACCACGTTAACATATTCTCCGGCTAAAAACTTTGGGTACTTTTATTGAATTTTGATTGGTTAGTTCCAAACTAGGTTCCTTAAATTATCATATTTTAAGAGGAAGAGTAATTTTGTTTATCACAATTTGTAATATACATTAACTTATTATTCATTGTCTTATCCCTTAAGATCCCTGTATACCATCCTATACACACTGCTAGCTAGATCAATTTTACAAACCAAGTTTTGATGTTGAAGATACAAAA
>LS055319.1:0-17166 GCA_900241095.1 Acartia tonsa
AGGAATGTACTTTACATAAATATCTTTATTTTCTGTGTGTATCCATTTCTCTTTCGATGTTTAAGTTAGGATTACTTCTGGAGCTTCTAATCAAGGCTTGTCCTGCAGATAAATAATGTGCATCCATAACAATTTTAACATTCTTTTTTGGGAGTGTTCTGATTTTAAAAAGTTTGTTTTTGTAAGAGTAAGAGGATATAGTCTGATTAGCAGCAGATTGGGCATCTTCACATGTGTTTATATGTGGACCAGATATGAAAAAAGAAGTGTGGGATTGTTTTACTTGTTGGTCTATGAAGTTTTTTTTTATAAGATTTACTATTTCAGTTTGCATATCATAATAGTTTTGATTTATGTTTATTTTACTAATGTTACCTTTTGTGTTTCATTTTGAAATATGTTTAATTTAGTCACGCACTAGTGTCACATTTTTGAAATAAAAGAATAACATTAAAGCAAAATAGCTACAGACAATATTATGCAAGCAAAAATAATAATCGGGGGAAAGCAGCTATTGGTCAGTGTGTCCCGCTGCAATATAAAAGTAGTGCAAATTATTTGGATCAATAATAGGACGAATGTAGGACATAGAGAATCTGCGCTACTTAAGGGTAAGAAGAAGATTTTAATTAATGTAGAATGGTCCTTAGCCACGTAACATTCCAATACATACAATTAACATATTGTGTATGTAGAGTAGATTTTAAAAAAAATCTTATCCAAAAATATTTATTTGCCAACAAATATCTAGAAATCTTAATTGATCAAAACATTAGAGAATGATTTTGATTTGTTTGGAGAATTTATTAGCCTATTAACTTTATCAAATTATGATGGTTCTTTTTCTCAAGAAGAAAATAATGAAAAAGAACTCAGAATTTTATTGCAAATTCTAAGAAAGAAGAAGCGACCTTAAAAGTTACTTGAGGATAGAAAAAAGTAGCTAATGTTGATAATCAGAAATTCTTGATAAAAATGTCTGTTCACTACGTTTTTGACTGACTATTGTGGCTTAGAGTGTCCAAAATTAAGCTCGGCTGTCTTAATGTTAATATATTTCATTTAAGCTTTAGTTGGTTGCTGCTTATGAAGCCCCACACTCATCCGCTCTAGCTGAATAATATATATCTAACCTGATAAATACGAAAGTTTTCTTTAAAATAATGTACCTACTAGTCGTAGCCGATTTATATGTATTGACTAACTTCTTCAACGTGCTGAGAAAAGATATTTGATCTACTTAGATGCTAAATATTCTATTATATAAAGTAGTAAGGTATTTTTTGTCTGTAGCTAAAGATCTCGGGAATGGATGGTCTAAATGGATCTTTTCAGAGAAGGTTTGTATATGTTTTGTGGTGATATTATCCGTCCTCCCCTAGAGGCTTGGAGCATTTCAAGTAGTATTTGATAGTGTAATTGAATACCTTAAGTTTAGAAGATAATAAGAGAACGCTGTAATTTTATATATTTTGTATTTGTATGGTCCCCCCACTCCCCTTAAAATCACACATATCTTTTACTCTGTTATTATTATTGCCACTAATTAAATGGTCTGACCTAGATACCCTTTGCTCCCCCCCCCCCACCTCCCCTCCCTCCAACGGCATGGGTATGCTGTATTGCTCAAAAAACTTTTTCTTAGTTTTTAGTTTCGGCTCCCGGAGACTTTTGGTTCGTGTCGGAAAACTCAGACACACAGACAGAGAAACAGATATATACAGATATAGAGAATTTTCAGAGAGAGAGAGAAAGAGGGAAAGAGAGTGACAGAGAGAGAAAGAGAGAGAAACAGACAAAGAGAGACAAAGAGAGAAACAGAGAGAGAGACAGAGGAAAAGAAAAACTAGACTGGAAAGAATGAGAGTGAGAGAAAGGGTAAATAAATGTGGATTGTTGAGTATTTATTCCAATACAGTAGAACATCCACATTCAGACAGATACTACATTTCATCAGTGGTTTATTCATATATCTAATAAAAAATATTTTTTACTCTTTTATTTTTTCTAAAACTTAATTCTAACACATTAAAATACATTTGGAATGTATGATAAAACTAAACTGTCATTAAAAACAAGGAACATTTGACATAAGTTTTTTATGTTTGCATCTAATCTATAACTCGAATATGTCCGTACGTAACAGATTGATAACCATATAGATTCTATCAAGTCAATTTTCCATAGACTATAACCTATTCATTCTAAAGATTTACTGTATCACAGTTTGCTGACCTATTCCTTTAGAAAATTGTCCGTGTTTAAATTTTGGCATTTTTCAATCTTTTTTGGTCAGAAAATGATAAATTATTAAGGAAATTAAATTATGAAAATTGGACAATTAAAAACATACAAATTTTCTGCTTTTATATCAGAAAGATTGATTCGATCATATTATTCATAGTATCTTTGTCAAAAATTTTGTGTTGTTATTATCACCAGATAATTATTTAGTCATAGTGTCTTTAGAATATGTAATAGGGTTAGATATTATGGCAAAGTCCAAATTGTGTTAAAAATGATCCATGTGACGTAATAAAAATAAGGTATTATCCATATCTTTTTGGGGGGTTTTCTTTTCCCACTTCTCCTCTAATCTCCCTCATTTTATTACGCCACATGGATCGTTTTTGACACAATTTTAACACAATTTGGGCTTTGTCGATATTATTATTCATATGGCACATGAAACTATTTTGCTTCCAACTTTTTCGACAAATAAAAAAATTATCGCAATTAAAAAAAGGTATATTTTTCTGCCTCTTTCTAAACAGGACTGAAAAAAGAGTTATTTTGACCGAAAATTGGTTGGAGGCTAAATTATTCTTCTTATTATTATCAAAAGAAAGGTATTGTTTCTTAAAACATTGACGTCCAAGCTTTTTATTGTAAGAGGTGTTAAATCAGAGGTTTGAAATATTTGAAGGGGGTAATTTCGTGTGTTTTAAAAATTTTCAGAAGTTTCAAAGTTTGAGAGGGAATAAACATCCCTTTACCCCCCACCCTTGGACGTCTATACTTAAAAATATTCTTTTAAAATTTGAATTTGGCAAAAAGCTTGCATGATTGAAAAGCATAAATCCTGTAATTTTCATGTATAATTACTCTGGAAGTAAATTGTAAAGCACGAGTTTGGTTGACATGATATAAAGATATCAACAAACCATAGACCTGCATTTCATTATTAAAATTTAACTTTTCCTCTTTTTTATTTCTATAAATATGTAATTTTTTAATATAACAGTTGTAGGACTGTCCTGCAACATTTAAAAAAGATTAATATGGTACAATCCTCTAGGATATTCGATTCTGTAAGGGAAGGGAATCAAGAAAAACCTTTAACTAACCAATGAAATATATAAAGCACTCAAAATCCATAAAGTAAAGTTCCACAAATCAAAAAAGAGTGACATTCAAAATAAAGAAACAATGCATTTAATAATCAACAAGTCTAAACAAAATTCAATCTGAATCTCTTCACAAAACACAAGTATGCTTTATACGGACATACTTACACTTTAAGATTTAATTAAAAAGATGTTTCATTACCTTTGGACTTCTGATAATGATTATAGAGTCACTACGTTTTCTTACTTTTACCCTACTGTTACAGGATATGTTAGAAATTGAAATGACAATTCTAACATACTTAAAATAAAGATTAAATGTTTCGGACTTATAGACTGACGTACTTATCAACTCTTATTTTAGAAAAGCTTTATAATTAAAAATGTATGCCTCACAAATATTTAAAAAGCCATCACATTCTCAAAAATATTTGCATAAAAACTTTTAGGTGCAAAAAAGATAGCAATATTGTATTATTAATTGCAAACATTGTCAAATAGGTCAACTTTTTATATTATACAATATAATGTAAACAAATTACAATTGTATAATTATACAAATATTATGAGTCATTATAAATAACTTTATTAATAAAGCAACTCTATCTCTAACACGTTGTCTCAGAAGGAAATATAACATTTTTAAAATCTTGCAGGCATATTTTTAATTTTATCACGAGGTTCTAAGGAAAATGATGATAAAAACAGATTTATTCCTCTTAACTAATTTGATAAGTTTAGCTAATTGTAACACTATTAGAAATTCTAAATTTCTATTTAAAAATCAGCAGAATCTTCCTGAAATAAATGAAGCAGAGCACATTTTTAAATAAAGCAAAACAATTATTGAAACATTATGTTAACTATAAATGTAATTGTCCTTGTTATGTCTGGAAATATCAATGAATTATTATTACTACATAAGTATACATACTCAACTTATCTAACATGTTTACTCTAGCCAAAAAAAAGTTGTGTATTCCAGTTAGGAGGATGAATTATATTTAATCTCTTAAAACTGTCTGTCTTTCAGCAAATAACTTCAACTCTTGCTACTTCGCTTCTTTGCCATCTAGCTAGTTTGCTATCATTCTGATTCTAGTTTGCTCTCTTGCTAGTTTAATATCTTACCAGTTTGCTATATATCCATTTACCTTTCTTGTTAGATTGCTATTTTGTTTTGTTTTGATAATGTAATGTCTTGCTAGTTTGTTGTCTTGGTATTTTGCTATCTCTTTTACTTTCTTTCATTCACTTTGTAAGTTTAGCTTATTGTTTTAAAAGCTTCTTTTGAATGCAATCAATAATCATCCTTATTAGAAGGTTCCTATTTTCCTAGACTAAGTCTGAGAGAAAAGTTTCACCCTCCTAACTTTATTCTGTGTAATCACAACTTATTGTTGTAGAAATGTTGATAAGTTTCTCTGTCCACAACAATTTGGTCCACAGCTTTTATTTTTAACTTTTTGTCACTTTTACATTTGTCTAGTAGTAATTGTTACTTAATTAGATTAATTTTTATTTGATTTCTATTTAGAAATATATTCTATTAAAGGCCTTATTTGGAGTAAATAACTATATCAAATGACTTGCAGTTTATTTTCATTATTATATATTAGTTATTAAATCAAGACATTGATTTAATAACTAATGAATATTTCAAACTGTATACCTAGACTTTAACGAGACGTTTTGATCTAATAAGTTCTTTCTTTTATATTTACAAAGCAAGTTATGTCAGTCTTGATATTTGTCACTAATGGTGTGAAATGAGCTAATGAGTGCCATAACTCCCACCACCATCCAAGAATAAAGCAAAAGAGGCATCAAATTAGAGAAAACTAAATAGTTTTGATTTAACCATAAAATGAATTTAAAGTAAATCTTTAAAGAAAAGTCCAAAAAGTTCCAAATTTAGTTGTATCATAATATAAGATACATTATTTATGTATTGTTGTATTGTACTACATGGTGTTTCTAGAGAAATGTCTTTTTAAAATTCTTAATTATGCATAGAAAATAAAACAATTTTATAAAATGCTTTACATATTTGGAGAACATATTGGGGGGCATTTACGTTTCAAATAATTAAAAATGATTATTTCTACAAATTATGCCCTAAAAACCGGTTTTTCAAAAGGCCTTTTTTTCAAAAATTTATGGATTTAAAGGTTGTGCAAAAAATGTGCACATTTTTAAAATTCAAATTACCCGGCTTTTGTTGATAGTAGAAAAACGTTATGCATACCGTTAGAATCGTCATATGCTCTATTTTTTCGATATATAAAAACAATTCCTCTGCTACGTATAGTATAGGAGCTACGTGGTAAAATATTCCAACTTACTGTATTGTATTGTGTATAAAAGCCAAGTGTATAAAAGTAAATATTTTCAGTTGGGCATATTTTTGCAATATATGTGTATCTATATGTGATATATCTATTTATGAAGGAATAGAGATGAAAAATGAGTCTCTATTATATAAATGAGAGTATATATGGATGATTTGTATTAAAAGGACACTCAACAGCTACAAATTACAAGTCAAGAAACAAATCTTTGTTTTCTTTAAAACTTCTTGTTAGTTGGTTTAATTTTAAAGTAGATGGGAGAATGCATTGCATACGTTATTTTTATGTTGAAGGAATTGTAAGAATTATAAAGAGTGTGTGAGGTAAAGAAAAAATTTGTATCAGCAATTTATCATTTTTATACAAAGGAGGAAGGATTTTATTGTCTGTAGCTTTAGACTTCGACAACTACTGAACTGATTGAGTTCTTCATTTTATGGAAGCTTCTTACAGGTCTCTGAATGATTATAGGCTATTTAATTGTTATATCTAAGTTTGGTTTAAGGCTATTTTCCTACTTTCCTTAGTCCTTCGAATAAAGAACACCTCGATGCTATGAGTGCAGCCAATAGTATTTTCATGAAATATCTAGGTATTCAATTTTCAATCGTTATAATAAAGTAAAAGGATATCTGTCTGTGTGTGTGTACCAAAGGATCTCACTAATCAGTGAACCGATATGGTTCTCCTTTATAGGGTAGGTTATCATAAGTCCTGGGAAGGTTTGTAACTATTTTGGGGGAGGGTATTACCACCCTCCCAAGAGAAATAACCCCTAGAAAAAATGACAACCTCAAAAAAATATTTTCTGTTTACTTTTTCTTTTGAAACTACAGTTTAAAATGGGAGGTCGACTTCCCCCCCCTTCACCTCTCTATAGCCCCTTGAGGCCTCTAGAGGCGTAGCCGCTGGTGCATGATATAGACATTAAACGTTATGCATTTTATGTAAATAATATAACCATATTAGAAGCAACTCTAGTATTCTGGTTTAGTATGTGAGATGGAAATTATTGCTGCAAACAGAAAACATTGTTTATGATTGTGCCATCTCAGACCACATGCCTCATTGATTATAAATCCTTTCATTTTACCTAAGTAATACAGGCATTAGATTGTTTAGAGAAACAAAAAAAACTTTTCTATAAAAGGCATTATTATATTTTAAGGGAATTTAAATTCTTTTTTAGTTGTAAAATATTAGCAAATTTTCTGAAGATTATTTTATCTGACATATAGAAACAATTATAAATGTTAATAGTATGGCAACTTCTGTTTTAACTTGAAAATACCTAGAAAACCCAAACTTGACAGATTTTGACAAGATCTGAATTGTATAAGAATATTTTGGAGCTTAAGTTAGATATGTTCTCTATTTTCTTGAGCCTTAATTCTTTCAACATTTTTTGTACTACTTATTTCAAGCTATAGCCTTAGCACACCTATTGTAAATGTTTTATTCGCAAAAACTCAGCTGATACATACCTAGTAAACTATATAAAAAGATTTATATCCTAGAATAAGAAATGATGATTTATTTAAAACGCAAAATTTTCTTATCTGCAATTGATTATGGAACGAAGAGAATATGGTTTATACAATACAAAGACATTTCTGGATATTGCATTTAACATTGTTTGTATGGAAAAAGAAAAAGCCGAGAGTTCTTTTTCAGGATTGATCACTGAACAACTAAACATTGATAAATCTTCGCAATAGATAGGACTAGAGATTTTTAAATACTTTAGCTGCTTCGCCCCTAGCCTCTAGAGGAGGGCGGGGAGCTCAGCAAAATATCCTAAAATCACTCCAAGAAATTTGTATAACCTCCATAAAGAATACAACCCTTAAAGACAAGGAAGATTTGAGATCTTCAGCTTCATACAAAAAAAAACACTTTTCAATTTTATAAAATACAATATTGAGTTAAAACAGTTTTAAATAAAACATATCTTCATCTGCATTTTAACTTAAATAATTTTAGCAAAAAAATAAACACAAACAAAAAAAAATTTTAATGCATAGTGTCTCATACATAAAAAACAGACAAAAATCTGACCTATCTACGCTTTTAAACAATATAGGAAGACAATTGTCTCTTATCTTTTTATCTTTGTAACATTGAATATAATGTTTGGACATGAGAGTGGATATTACACATGCACCAATTCATTTATCTGTCTTTTATACAACATTACAATTGAATGGAAATGTGGAACACATCAAATTTATAGCTGCTGCCCTTTAATAGTTATTTTTCACATTGTATTATAAACACCTTTCCGCAGATTTAAATGTATAATTATAAGAATTTAGTCTAATGATTGTACATTTTTATATTAGTAGATAACTGGATATAATACGATGCTAGACATAATTTTTTCGCATGGACGAGAACTAGTTCTAATCTACCGGTTATTAATCGGTTTTGAATAAATAGGATAATGGTTATTTCTCGCGTCGTATTATAAACAACTTTCCGCGGATATAAAATGTACAACTATAAGATTAAAACCAGTTTTTTTAGCCCCGAGATGCCGTATCGTATTATAAACAGTTTCCGCGGATATAAAATGTACGATTTTAAGTTAAAACCAATTTTTTTAGCCCCGAGATGCCGAAGGCACGGGCTAAAAAACTGGTCTTAATCTTATGGTTGTACATTTTTATATTCGTAGAAAAAAGGATATAATTCGATGCTAACCATAGTTTTTTCGTATCGATGAGAACCTAATCCACCGGTTTCGAATGAATACGAGAAAAATTATTATTTATTGGATCTTTTGCTACATTCTTTCATTTAATTAGACTTAAGACAAATATAAATTGTAGGCAAAAGTAAGAATTAAATGCAGTTTATTTTGATATCACAGGCTATACAACTAATAAATCCTCTATACTTTTTGTATCTGCTCTTCTAATCTGTATTCAAGTGCTTTGTGTGACATTTTGACAGACAAGTGTTCTTTTTTAATATTGTGAATCTGTATAAATTGTATATGTAAAAATATGCATAGTATCAGTTACAGAAATTCAATTTTACAATAATAATCAATTGTACTTTTAAACTGAATGTGATATGATGTATTGAAATAAGTTTTGTGATTTTTCTTAAAATATTTAGGTGATACAAAGAATTTAGATCAAAACATAACAATTTTTCATATCTATTACAAAATTCAGATAAAATCTTGTTTAATAAAAAGCTAACCAAATTGACCAATATGTAAATAAATACTAGACTTGTATTCATTGCAATGTCTACCAATTATTTATTTTCTATAAGAGTATTCATAACATGTCCCAATGTGGATTTTACACAAGTGTATGTAATATATAAAGATAGAGATAAAAAAAATACTTGTTAGTAATTTTTCTTTGTAAATCTTTTAATTGTAAAAGTTTATAAATGGTTGTTTAAATTGACATTTAAACCAAGTAATGTATTGCAAACTTAAGTTTTTTAGTCTAAAAAAATTTACTGTCTTAGTAAAAATTATTAAATGAGTTTTAGGAACAAACTCAGTTCTAAAGAAACTTTCTCCAACAATCATAATTAATTACTTTTATGACTTTGTTAATTACAGAAGATAGAGAATTAGTTAAAGTTTCTTAGATACAAATTATTATGGTTGAGAACTTGTATGAGATGAATGTGAGTAGTGGAGATGGTTTGAATATCAGTGACAAGTTTCAGAATTCCACAGATACCCGCATTCCAGGTGAGAATATTTTTTGAAAAAAAATATCCCTTATTTTGGTTGAGAAGGATCAAACACCCCCTCCAACCCCTAATCTAAATGATTGTGGACCAAATTTTATGATAATTTCATGTTAGGAGTATGGTTAGGCAAGATCAAGAAGTTTGGGGGAGGGGGGTATCAGAGTTCTATGTATTTATAAAATTAGGGAATTTACTGAAAAAACTAAAAGAAAAATTTCATATCTTCTGAAATAAATCTCAGAACTTCTTTTTTCTAAATTCTTCGAGACTAGACCTAACAAGGTCAGGAATATGGCACCATATGAAAAACTGGTTGTGCTCCAGTTTTAATTATCATTTTTATTACTTTGTTTTTTTCTCAATTATTTTCAATTCCAATTTTTATTTATTCCTAGCAGAAAAAGTTAGAGCCAGACGACCAGTGAATGAAATATTTAAAATTTTGTTTTGAGATTTGAAAGAAAAGTTGACATTTCACTCTGCATTCATTTCAGTTCTCAAATGAGTTTTATCAAAACAGAGAAAAAATTGACAACTTTTATTTGAGTTTAGGTATAAAAGATTTTCATTAAGTGTACAATTTTAGATATGTTAGAAGTTGAATAAATAACATTTTTAACTTAAATTAATTTGTAAAACTTAATTTTTAAAGCATAAACTGGTAAATTTTGCTGTTTTAATTTGCAATTTTCCTATCCATTGAACAATTCATGAAAGTTTAGCTCTGTGTAAAAGTTTGAACCTGCGGGAGTTCTTGACAATTGGCCGACACTTTTCATGTTCAAGATTTGTATTGTTTGAACCTATGAAGGATCTTAACAACTGGCCGCTACAATATGCACATGCGCGAGTTTTTCAAAGTGATAAACATATTGTTTACCTATATTTTTACATTACAAAATAAGGCATCTGGCATTCATTCATAAGAATGAGGATTTTGGCCCATTCATGGCATATTTATAAAAATCCTAATTATTTATCGTAATAATTATTTCAACTTTTTTTATCACTTTATGCTTATTTTCTTCAGTTTCAAAAGTTAAGTTTGAGGTAAGAAGTATTATCTAGATTAGACAACTAGCTCGTCCAGGCGATTTGACAGAAACTGCAAACCATGCTTAAGTTTCGAATTTGATTTTAAAAATTTAAACTTGGTTTATGAAAGATGAAAATTATATTCTATTTATATTTTTATTCACATCTTTCCAAATATATACTGTACATAAATCTAAAAGACCTTTTTGTTGCCTTTCAACTCAACAAAAGTTTTTATCTCTGCTTGAAATATCATTACTGGTCTTGGCATAAGTTTTAGGCTTAAAGCAGCTTTTAGATATTTAAAATCAAAATTGGATCAGAAATTTTTTGCCGGGGGGATTGTAAAACGGACAAACAGACCTTCAATTAGCATCGGCAATCGACTGCGCTCCTAGCATCTAGGTGCTCTATATTCGAAGGGCAGAAAAATAGCCTAAAAAAATAAATAGCCTAAAACCACCTCAGAGCCTATAAGAGGATTCACTGTAAAGAAGAACCATATCGGTTCAGCGGTTAGCGAGATCCTTCGCTACAGACATAAAAAAAAGCTTATTGCTTTACATTATAGGATATATCAAATAATTTAATCTTTTGTTCTAGAATTGATAATTGAAGGAGTGTTACTGCCAGCTTTATCTATACCTGGAATAATAGGTAAGCTTTACTTTATTAAAACCTCACTATGCTTGCCTTTGGTTACTGTTACTGTTAAACACCATTGCTATATATAGTTTATTAAAATTAAGAAGATATGAGACATCTCTGTTAGATAATCTAAAACCTTTTCTTCCTCCTAATTTCGCTTAGCTATTAAAAGGAAGATTATTTCATTGTCAAATTCCTCTAGTCTAATAAAACTTTGTTTTAGCAGCATTACATACATATAGAGTTAGGACAGAAAAACTTAATAGACAAGATAGCTATGTTTTTATTTAAAAAGGTCTGACCCCAATTATTCAATTTTGCTTTATTACACTGTGAAAAATTTTCTCTAGATAGAAAAGTCCAAACATTTAAACTTCCGTAAAACTCTTCAAAATCTAATAGATTAAATTTGTATAGTTCAGATGTTTACGAAAACAAATTTTAGACTTTCATCAACAATTCAGTCGGGATTAGAACTGCATTATTTGAGTAAAATAAGCGGACATAGAGCCATAAGGAAATATTTTTTTACAGTGTGTTTGCCGCATAGGAAAATTATGATACAATTATCTGAACATGCTTATTATCTAAAAACTATAACAAACATCAGACATTATATTACTAGTTTATGCATCAAATGATTTATGATTACAGAGCTACTCTTTGATTATTTATGGTTTGTCTGTTTATATGTCCTGGACTATAACCTCCCTGTGTTTGAAAGATATAGGAAAGCTGTAATATGATTGTTTAAAAGGGGAATTGTAAGTTTTATTTGGGTGTGTTCGCCATCTCATTTCCCTATTCTTCCATCAACTGTTTAAGTTTGATTCCTATTTTCAATTTTCTTCTCCTTTTCTCTTTTTATGTATCATAAACATTTCATAATGATTTCTTTTATTTAGGAAACATTTTATGTGTGTGGATATTTCATAAAAAAGACGTAGAGTTGAAGCCAAGTTTTGCCAATCTACTCAAGTGTTTGTCAGTATTTGACACTCTTTTCTTGGTAAGTTAGTTATTTTATTAGGTTAGCACTCACATTCACCACAAAAACTCTTTATACAATAATTGATTGACTTTTTAAAACAGTCACAATAAAATAAAAGCCAATAGCAAATTTTTAGCCTAGAACAATATTACAGACGAACATCATTTTTCATTTTGAAACGTTGGAGGCTAAAAAGTTTAAAATATTCTTTTTCGTGTTATGAAATTAGTCGTCTGTATAACATTCATTATATGATATTTACGGGAGGCATCTAGGATCTAAAAATATTGCTGACTTGATTGAACACTATTTTATTGCACAGTTGAAGAAGCTAGCAAATTAAATACAGGTTGGGGAATTGAACACTCTCTCTAACTGAAAACAAAATATTATATTTCATATTGCTGTAATTTCTGTGGGATAATTTATGCTATATGATTTATAAATACACTAAATAAGATAATTTCTACGGGTTTTCTACATTTATGTAATATAAATAAAGTAAGTACTCTTTAAAATCTTTCTGTGTTGCTTTTTGAATTAACTGCTTGCAATCAATACTTTTCAATCAAATATACACTTGAATGTTAGCACTAAATATTTGCATGTCATCAATACATTTGAATCATGCACTCATGTATTATTGAACTCTTGCTTAATACTCAATCAAACTAAATTCTAAGTTACTTACTGATATGCAGGGCTTGCAAGCAGCGCATCAGCCGCGTGTAATCCTCAGTAAAATTGTCATATCATAACATTAGAATTCAGCTGGATGTCTAAACATATTCCTAAACAGACAATCAATTTTTTTTTTAAATTGGCACACAGAAAAAAAAGATGTTATCCAAAAATGGTAAAAAAATACATGCCTATGTACACACTTTCAATAATCTCAATAATCTGAAAAATTTATTGACAACTTAAAAAAATATATAATTATTATTTCAAAACAGTTATTTTAAAGACAAATCTTCTAATAATCTTTAATTACTTGTGAAAAAGTTGTAGACATTATAAATATACTGTTATTGGAGAAATGTGTCTTGTAAGAAGAAAACACATCATTAAAAGAAAAATAGCACAAATGAAACAAGTAATTACACTTCTAAATAGTTTTAACCAGAGGAAACATGATATATTTTATTTTTGCTAAAATGTCTGTTTAATTGGATGATTAGGTATAGTGTTTGGTTTTTAAAAAGAATATTTCTTTTATAAAACTTGTTTTTCTTAGCAAAAACCTACTTAAAGGTGATGCAATCTTTATTTTCTTCCTCAACTAATAGAGATAAAAATTGTTTTTGGATGATCTAAAATTTTACACATGTTTTTTTCAGACTTTTGACTTTCTATCTAGATGGTATTTTATCATAATTAACTTTACTCTTTAAGTTTTAACTTGCACTCAGAATACAAAATTGTTGAAATTCTGATAGCAACCAGTCTATAATAACCTCTAATATCCCTTGATTTTAGTATTCTATACCTGACATAATATAAAGTATGTGAAATATACTCCACACCTATCAGAGTACTCAACAAAATGGGAAAAGCTTCACTAAAACTCTCCCCATCTTGCAGGGTCTCATGGATACAACAAGGGAGCTGAACTAAGCACACTAACAGTCTAGTTAGGAATATCTCCCAAATTATTTAATACCCACTTAAATGTCTCATATGGGAATTTAGGAAGGGGAGAATGTTTGGGCCTAAAAGAGGTATAAAATGAACACTTTAGATGTAAAGACACAACATGAGACTTGAAATCAGAGGCTATACTTTTCTGTCGATTGGTATAAACCAAACATAGACAAGTTCTGAAAATCAAGATACATAATATAAAAAGTTGAAAATTCTTCCTTCCTGCAATGTTCATGCAAATTAATTTATTTTCTTTATTTGAATATTACTGTATTCCTGATTCTCTATCTGCTTTCTGCTCAAGACCAATCTAATGTGAAAGAGTATTTTGTTCAGATATTGGATATATAAAGCAATATATATTATGTATTTGTATTTGCTTGCCATAGAACAACATGTAATTAGATATATGTATATTGTATTATTTATTGTTTTTCTATCTTTATATTAATTATCTTTACTGTAGTATTTTCAGTGATATAATATAATGTTAGTATAAAAGAACAATACATATTTTTAAAACCAACCAATTTGAAGGAAATAAATATATTTATTTGAAATAGATACAACTGCTTTGAATTTAGATTTAATCAATTTTGTGTAATATTATAGATCTGTTGAATTTCTAATCTAAGGTTCTGCCAATACTGATGCACTGTCATTTAGCAAATGTTAAAGGGTTATTGCTTTTATTACAGTTTTTACTGCTTTGGTTTCTTTTATCTTGCAGTCTCTCATAAAAGCATAGAATTTTTTTGGCAGTTCAGCCACTCATAGAGTCTATTGTTTTTCTGGGTCTTAAAGAAATTGTCTGTTTGTATTAACTGAAAATTTATTTCTTTTTTAGGTAAATAATCAAAAGAATTGATTTTGGCCTCCATATTGTAGATTTTGTTAAACAAAAAGTGCATTTACTATTTACAGCCTCAATTACTTTACTCTTGTTTGCCATGGATAAAAGGCAAATAATCAATTAAAAGATAGTTTATCAATGTAGAATTTTGAATAGGTATTACAATATCGCATCCTTAATAACTTCAAGGACACAACTAAAAAGCTGATCTAAAGTATTTAAATGGGCATATACCTTCTTTGGTTCAGGTATAAGGTTGTTTACCTCCTTCAAACTTTGAAAACCATCTCCCAAAAATTTGAAAAATTACGTTAGGTTACCCCCCCTCAAACCTTTGAAACCTTTAATTTTACCCCTCACAAAATAAAAAAGGCTGGAAGTTCCTGTAAACTGAGTTTTTTCTTAATTAATTCCTCTTTTCTACGCAGTTGCCAAATTGTTAAACCAATCAGAAAAGTGATATTTTAAAAATAATATTATAATTCTCACCATATTTATCAAAAAATGTATTATTGACCATTTGAACCTGTAAAATCATATGTTTTTCCACATTTGTGCCTTTCAGCCCTTATTGTTGGTACTTTGATAAATAGACTGAATGTCTTATCTATTCCTGGAAAAATAAAAGAGGCTGAAAACTTATTGTTTTGTTTAGGTTAAACAGATAAACTTACACAATTCCTAGAACTAAAGTAAAGTATGACTTACAATTGATCCCTTAACACCTATTTTCATGAATACATTACATTTTGTTGAAATTGAAACTTCTGCAAGTTGGGTATTCAAACTTTACAGTTGTGAAAATAGAATAACCAAGATTGTTAAAGATACACAAAACTAAGTGTTTTGATTTGTTAGTTAATATTATTTTTTAACTAATTATCGATTTCTTGTATTTGTCCCGGTTAATTTGCAGAGAGGGAGTGGACATTGGTTTGTGAATTATACTATACTGGAAATGAAAGTGCTTAAAAATATTTTCAGTCTGACCTAATTAGTTTGGGTACTTTTATCAAATCTTGATTGAGTAGTTCAAACTAGCAGTGTCCAAGATTTTAAACATTAATTTTAATCTATAGAGGAGGAAGGGCTAATTCTAATTACATTTATTTTACATCAATTTTTTGTCTATTGTTTTATCCTTACACTTGCCTGGTTCATTTAGAAATATTACACAATGCTGGTTTTGCCATTCTTGTACAATAAGATTGTTTAATTTTCCCAACTGTTTGTAATATTTTTATTTTAATTTAAAACAAGATCTTAAGAAAATTATCATGATATATATTTTATTATGCCTAATAAAACTGTTGTCCAAATGAATCTCTTGAGAGCTATTACTTCATCACTTTAACAATTACAGAATAGATTGCATTCGACAAGAGCAATATTATCCAGTTGGGAGCGCATATCAAAACAATAATGACCATTAAAATCCCTTTAGAACACAGAGAGATGGATTAATCAACTCATCCCTTCCAAAGTTATCTTCCTTAAACTGTTTCAGGAATAATTTAAATTTTTTAATAGTTATTTCTTTCATCGTATTATAAATCGCTTTCCGCGGATATAAATATTTTTTTAGCCCCGAGGTGCCGAAGGCACGGGCTGAAAAAACTGGTTTTAATCTTATGATTGTACATTTCTATATTCGTAGAAAGCTGGATATAATACGATGCTAGACATAGTTTTTTTCGTATGGATGAGAACCGGTTCCTATCCACCGGATTCGAATGAATACGAGAAAAAGAATTATTAATAAATGATACTTAAATTTTTAGACAAGGATATAGATTTTTTTTGCTTATAAGATTGTGCCTGATAGTTCAAGGCATCCCCACGGATATTTTGCTATGCTTTATAAATAAAACCTTACAATTAACATAATAAACCAAAAAGTTTGAAATCAATAAGCAGATTCTAACATGCCTAAATAAACTATGAGAGCTATCCATTATTTATTACCAGGGATCTAAAGGGATAAGACAATGACCAATTATTTGATGTACATCCCCAATGATGATACAAAAAATCACCCATTCTGTAGATTATGATTAGTGGTTGAAACGTTTGGACACTAAACTAAATGAACCAAACAATCAAAATTCTATAAAATTAGTCCCCAAAGTTTTATATTAACGTTTTCTTATTCATTGGCTTAATAAATTTGGAGACTTTTATTGAATTTTTATTAGGTGGTTAATTAAGTTGAGTGTCAAAACGTTTCCACCACTAATTGTAATATTAAATTTTTTTGTGTATTGTAATTAGGGACGTACATCAATAAGGTCATTGTTTAATAAATTTATGCCTTTATAATGTAATATAAGAAATAAGAATATAATATTGTGAAAGGCTATAAAACATATTCAATTGATTTTATGACCGGCAAACAACTACTAAAATATTTATTATAACTTTATTGTGTTAAAACTTTTGGCTTTTACAAAGTCTTTTTAGATTATACATTTTTGATTACTCCGCCCTTAGCATATAGGGGCTCTGTATTCAAAAGGGAAGAGAGGGTCTAGAAAAATAGCAGAAAACAATTCCAAGAATGATATCTGAAAATGT
>LS055321.1:0-17149 GCA_900241095.1 Acartia tonsa
ACATCTATTCAAAAATCATTTGAAATAAATAAACTTTTAGCTAAACCAACTGATTACAGAAAGGATGTTGAGAAAAGACTAACTGGTGAAAATTCCGGGCTATCAGGTGAGGGTGGTTTCAATGACCGATATGAACTGGAGAAAAAAATGGATCAGATACACCACAAACCAAAGTTTACACTGAAAAAAGCACAAGAGTGTGAATTTAATTGTTACATGCTAACCTTTCAACAACTTAATGCTTTGAAATATTCTGCCCAAATACTCATAATTCTAGGGGACTATGGATCTGGAAAAACTTTTGTGCTGAAGGAGAGAGCCAAACTTCATGCAACCAAACATCCAGATGAGAAGATTGTGTATATTACCTTGACAAATTTCGAACCCTATTCGTTATTAGAAATTGATCATTATTTTACAGTGATGGATTTCTATGCCAAAAATGACTTCAAAGATTTTAGCAACATTGATGTTATTACCTCAAAACATATGGCACAGTACATCTATGAGTACATGCAGAACATGCACAATGGTTATGATGATATAAAAATACATACATAGTGCAATAAAATACTTTTTGGATAATCATGATTACGATGCTATATTCATTGATGAGCTATTTATTGAAAATGTATGGATTTCAGAACAATCCCTTGGATGCCTTCCTACTAACAAAACAGTATGTGTAACTGTAAAGATATACGATTATGAAGGAAAAAAAACATTTTTATGTTCATTTACAACTATTTCAATTTTATAATATAACATACATGTAGGAATTTGTTCATTTATTAGCAATAAAGGGAGGGGGCGGAAGTGAAATATTTTGTAACCAAAACTTAAATTCAAAGGAACTCAACTTAACAAAGAGTTACAACTCTTAGATTGGGTATGACAGTTGCTTTTAAGGGGTACTATAGGGAACTTGAAGAAACGGCGATGGAATCGCCGCTTCCGCCGAAAACCGCCGTTTTCCGCCGAAATTTATTTTGCCTTTTCTCGCCAAATTAAACAATTTTCATCATCTGAGATAAACTTTTTTTTATCAAAATTTCCCTTTTATTTTCAATTGGCTCTTGTAATATTTTAAATATGTCAATATTGAAAAAAATGCAAGTGTCAAGTGCAAATATATTGAACGGCATCATACTTCTAGTAAAACCAATTCTCCTGCATTAACAGCCTTCCACTTTCCTGTCCTTTCCTATTTTTGAATTTGAAAAGAAAAGACAAAAAAATCTGCGGGAAACGGAGGTTTTTAGCGTGAGCGGCTGTTCTAACGCCGTTTCTTCACAGTTCCATATTGTACCTCTTTAAAGCAACTGCCATGTCAAATCTCAGAGCTGTAACTCTTTATTTAGTTGAGTTCCATTGACTTTTGGTTTTGGTTTTTATAAGTGTCACTTCCGCCTCCACTCCTTTTACTGTAGGAAGGCTTCTCAATTTATGTATATTTCAAAATCGTAAATTTCATCTTCTATTCTATGATATCCTTCTGTCGGTATACAGTCAAGGGGAACTATACATTATCTTTTTTAATCATGCTTATAGAAACATTCTTTAATATTGATAAAGCAGACTTCTTATTTATTGCATCTTTGAGTTAAAGTACTACTCTAAGCAAACAAAAAATGTGTAATTTATAGGAAATGAAAGAGAAGAGAGACTGGAACGTTGGGCTTATCAGATGAAGGAAAAGTTTCATGCATCCACAATTAGACTTGAGCATAATTTAAGAAATTCTCAAAACATAGTAAACACTTCGAAAGATATATGTAAGTACTCACCACGTTATGGCCCGGATTCCATCATTCAAGATTTTCTTATGCAAGAGAAAACTCTTTCAGGACCCAACAATTACTACTATGCTATTAGGGAACACTTTGACAAGAGACTTTTGATTGAAGCTGTAGTTAACAAGCATTTTTCAAAAGATATTCGAGAACCTGTTGTTGTTTTTGTATCTGAAAATGAAACAGAAAATATTTTCAAGTGGTGTAAAAAACACTTGTCTAAAAAAGTCACTTATATTCCAGAGAAGGATACTTGTGATATTCATGAAGTTGAAGAGTACTTACATTGCCCAGAGGGAGTTCTATTAGCTTTTCCCCGCACATTTTATGGAGCACAGGCAAGAAATACTGTAATATTTGTGGAAGGTAGTCAACCAAGGAATGAAATACTGAGATCAACATCCTTTACTTGCATTATAGATATGCGCATTTTAGATGAAATAAATGACAAAGTTCCAGGTGGCAGGGTTCCAGGTCTAGTGAAAGATGCACATCTCTTCAGTCATAATCCAAATAAACCAATTGCCTACTATTTTCGAAACATATATAATGCTATTCCAGAACAAATTTTGGTTGAAACTATCATTAATGATATATTAGATGATGATCCTGAACACATTATTAGTGTCAGTGTTGATAAAAAAGTATCGTGGTTTGATGTAAAGGACTATCTTCAAAAAAGCTTTAGAGGACACTATGATAAAGAAACTAGGTGCATTTCAACAAATAAGGGTTCCATCTATGTTCATACTAAATACTGCTTTGATCAGATACCTGAGGATCCCACGGTTTTGATTATTTTTTTACAAACATATGCAGAAGAGTATAAACAGAATATAGAAATGTCAAGAGACCTGATTCTTTTAGCAAGGTCCAGGCATTGCTTTGTAATTCATGATCATCATTTCATCACCAGGAAACTTAGTCGATATATAAGAATGGAAGAGATAAAACTAAATATTTGAAACTAACATGCATGAAGATGAAGTACAAATAATATATTTTCAATTATTATTGTTTATTATGTGATAATTTAATATTATATTTTGATATTTTTCATGCTTGGCTTTCCTTACTCTGTCTGTTTGTATTTAATCCACTTCTCTAGATATATCTCTTGATTGTAGAATAAATTTTAATATCTTTAGCCACATCTCTAGTCATTTATGGATGTATTTATAAGCAAAATTTGGACCTTGGCCCTTGAAACCATGCAAAGAAATATAAAGATTGAATGTTAGTTACATACAATCTTTTCTCTTTTCCAAATGTAACCTTTTTTATAATATTTGATGTTTCAGCTTTGCCTTTTTACATCTTTTTTCAATACCTAGCTGTTGATTTGATTTTTTAATTAATGTTTAATATTGTATAGCATTTAAAGATATTTTACAATTGCAATAAAATATGCATTTTTTAATATTTGTCTTTATCATATAATGATATGTCAATTAGATGTTCTATATTGTTTACTTCGCCCCTGGCCTTTAAGGAAGAGTGGGGAAGGTCAGTAAAGCAGCCTAAAACCACTTTGAAACTTGCATGGAAAGTAAAATCTATGTGAATCAGTAATTTCTGAGAACTTAAATAAAATGTTAATAAAAGTACTTAATATTTTTAACCTGTTTTTTGTTAAACTTATATTAATTTTAACTAGTATGCAGCTTTTTTTTTGCAAATATGGTTATTATTTTTATAGAATTTAGAAGGCTTAGATAAGGCGAAATATATTTTCTACAAAGAAGTGTGTTCTTACTGTGTAGTTAGCTCTAGCCGCGCGATTTTTGAAAATAAAATGTTAATTAAATAATTTGTGTTTATACATACAATACTTTATATTATAGGATAGTACAATCCAATTGTAGAATTTTTGTAGAGGCTAAACATGTGGGGTCCATTCATTCTGGTTATTATTTATCCCGGCAGGGCTTTTCTAATAATAAGCTAAAATATTTTTTTTCCTTAAAATGTTTCATGTATGGTCTAGATGCAATTTTAGGAAAATCTGTTTATCGTATTCATTCTAGAATGATTAATATCCGGTTCTCATCCATATGAAAATATTATGTCTAGCATCGTATTATTTCCAGTTTTCAGTTATAATTTTATATTTTATATCCGCGGAAAGCTGTTCTTGTTCTTGTTGTTCAAACAGAAAATGTTTAAAAAGGTCAATTTTAAAGTGATTTTTGAACCCACCCTCACACCCACATAATGTTTCATATTTATTGACATGTTATTATCCGATTATATAAAGTAGTAAGCGTTTTTTGTCTGTCCAGAAGGATCTCGCTAACCGCTGAACCAATATTGTTCTCCTTTCCAGTGAACCTTCTAATAGGTCCTGGGAAGGTTTTAAACTATTTTTGGGGAGGGTGTCTTCCCTAAAATGGGATGAGGTCGACTTTTCCATTTCTACCTTCAGTGCCCCTAGAGGCTTCTAGGGGTGTAGCCGCTAATTAAATATATAAATAGGAAGTTAATTTATGATATAAGAGCCAACGGGAATGTGGGAATTGGTAAAATAAATTTAAAGAAAAGAGGTGGCAGGAGTTAAATAACTGTATACCCACGGATAAGTCAAACTTATAGTAGGATTCTATACATTTATTATTGGTAGTTTGTTCTATTGTAATAAAATACAGTGGTGATGATTTTATAATATGATACACAAACGGAATTATATGCACACTAATTTTTCAACTAAAATGTGTCGCAGGAATGAAATATTCATATCTAGATAACTAAATTTTTATACATTCTTCCGCTCAATAGAATTTAATTGAAAAAAATAGTTAAAGTGTTCGTACAAGTAAACCATTTTCAGTATGGCTTCAAAAAAAAATTACATCCGCTGGATTAGAACTAGTTCTTATCCATATTGAAAAATCATGTATAACATCGTATTACAGACAATTTACCACTAATGTTAAAATTGAAATCATAAAATACATACTTTCGAGGCTAACAAAACTGGTTTTAATCTTGTAATTTGCATTTTTATATCCGCGAAAAGCTGTCTTTAATACGATGCGATAAATAACTATTAGCAGACTTGTGTTGATGGCACAAATAATATAAAAATTTCCTATAAAATAGATATAAAGGTAAATTTAAGAATAAGGAAACCCAACTTCTAGGATAGCCTACGAAGTTTCACAGGATTTTGCCCAATATTATCAAACATTTGATACCAACATTGAACCTATTGAAGACAACCAACCCTTTGCATTTCATTAGAAATCATAATGGAAAGTTGTTATGAATTTTGTCTTTTTTTGGGCCAATTCATTCCCTTCACTTTTACTATTAATGTTGCGCATCTGGCATAGCAGTGGTAGATAAAACTATTAACCTTTTAAGTTATGACGCGGTTTGGCCGCAGGTTACTTCAAACTAATCTTCTCTCCTAATGACATTGGTCTGTTTATTTTACTAGTCCCCAAAGTAATGGGACTTTTATTGAATTTTGATTGGTTGGTTCATTTAGTTGAGAAGAGTGTCCAAACTTTTCAATCACTAATTGTAATCTACATAAGGGATAATTTTGTGTATCATCATTTGGGATGTACATTAATTTATCGGCCATTGTCTTATCCCTTACGGATTCCTGTAAAATTGCACTTTTAAAAATATTTGCAGTTTTGGAGAAATATATATTTTCATAATAGATTATAAGTGAAAAAGATTTATCTCTTTTAAAAAGCCTTCCTTATTTTATATTTATTTTTAAATAGCAAAGTTTGGATTTCCGGGGCAGCTTTTTATTCTCTTATCCATAGTTGGAGGAAGGGGGGTAATCAAAGGTCTCTAAAGTTCTATAAAAATGATCTCTTATTTGTTGGTTTTTAAAACTTTGGGACACCACTAGTTTGTGAACCAATCAATCAAAATTTAATAATATTACCTAAAGTGTTTGAGCCAACAAATAAATTGACATGGTTAAAAACTGATAAATTAACAATTTACAGCCCATTGTCACCTCCCTGCCAAAGATCTCATCTCATGAAATATTATGAGCTCTCATTGTAAATACATGTTTTAGAGTAGCTTTGCAATAAAAAAAATATTATATGATGATAATCTGATAATAATATTTAGAATATTATTGGTCAATTATTGAGTAACAGATATTGATAATTATATTAACAATATTAATATCTAATACAATGGATTTATTATTACTTGGATGTTACACCTTATTTTCATAATCTCTAATACAGTGAAACTCACAGTGGGATAAAATATCGATTCCCCCCATTCATCCCCTTTACCCCATACCTTCCTCTCCTACAGAATGAACCTGACCAATAAATACGTATTGTGTTAGCAACCTTAATTGACGATAATTTGTCCCCTGTCATAATATCCACGTATATTCTATATCCATTTTTAATACATACATACATACATTGTGAATAAAAAAATATATTTTTTATTTTCTGAGAAAACATTTTTTATGTTTTTTTTGTATTCTCTGTTAAAAACAAATCATTAGGTGTTCCAAATATTTATTCATATATCTAGAAATAGCGAAACATATCATCTCGCACTTTTAAATTATTCGTTTCATCGGATATCAAGATCCTTCAGTACAGAAAGATATTAAGATTCTCAGTTTTCTTCAATCTTCATTATTACTGATTTTTTCCTTCATCACTTTCATACCAGGGATCTCTAGGTATAAGACATTGAACTATGAATTGAAGTACACAATCAATGACGATAAACCAAATTACCCCTTATGAAGCTTAAAGTTATTGGCTGAAAAGTTGGGCCAAAGTAACTTTCAATTCAATAAAAGTACCCAAAGTTTTTGAGCCAGCATATAGTAGTTGTAAACTTTGGGAACCAGAGCAGTGTAATATTTTAATTCCAATATCCCCTAACTCCCTGCCTTCATGCCCTTTCCTCCAACTCTCCTACCCCTATCCATATTTCTTTGCATATATATATATAAGAGTATCCCTAACCTGGGGCAATTTCTTTAATCTGAAAGTTGAATTCATGGCGAGTTTTCAAGTCCTATGTTACATTATAATTACAATAAGGTTTCAGGGTTTAAACTAAAAAATGCACTGTTACTTAATAAAATTCCATAGCTTCGGAAAAGGTTTCTTTGGCGGTTTTTAAAGTTATTATCACAAATTTATGGTATAAAATTGTATTTTTAGACATTAGAAAATAAATAAGACTGAATACGGTCATAGAAGTCAAATGAATTTGTCAAATAAATAATAAAAAATGGTTGTAATCTACCTCAATATACTAAAATAGCTTTGACCTTATGGGCACTTTAGTAGCATTTACCCTAATAGCGATGCACAACATTGCTCAGATAATGAGTGAGGTAAACAGATACTTCTAGAGATGCTACGCATCTAATCAACTATTAGAGAAAACAAAGTCTATTTATTGACATCCTTTTTAGATTTCTTTGACTTTTAAAAGTCTTATTATAAATAAAAAAAATTTAGATAAATTATAATTTTATATATTTTTTAAAAAATTTTAATATGTGTTAAAAGTCTTGTCTTGACTGGACAAGGTCTTGTCTTGACTAACAAGGTCTTATTTTGACTGGACAAGGTCTTGTCTTGACTGAACAAGGTCTTGTCTTGACTGAACAAGGTCTTGTCCTGACTGGACAAGGTCTTGTCTTGACTGGACAAGGTCTTGTCTTGACTGGAAAAGGTCTAGTCTTTGATTGTTGCGTCGGGTTAATGTTTGTCAATAAAAGTTCTGTCTGGAAAATGTCCTGTCTAGATGAAAGAAGTATTCTTTACTGTTATTAATGTTACTGAATGTTTCTAGAATCCTCTAGCAAAGTTGTATAAGAGAATAAAATATGAGCAGTTAGCAGGGAGTTTATGGATATTAAAAATAATTTAAATAATTACTTAAATAGACCTGAAAAACAAGGACGTCCAATTAATTCTTAATTTCGTATTAATTCGAAAATGATTAATATCCGGTGGATTAGAACCGGTTCCAACCATACAAAAAAATAATGTCTAGCATCGTATTATATTCCACGAATATAAAACTGGTTTTAATTTTATAATTGTATATTTTATATCCGTGGAAAGCTGTTTATAAAACGATGCGAGAAATAACTATTACTTCAACAAGAAATTGTTTTTTTCTTTATCGCGAACGATTTTTTGGACACTATAACAATAAGAGCTAATAAAAATTATCTAAATAGTTTACTAGTGAAGCTACTCTGTAATTCAATCTGTCTATCCATCAGTCAGTCCGTGACGAAATTGGGGGTATGTGATTTTCTCAGCTGCTGTTGAAGATAGACAGCTGCAGTTTTCAGGTTCCTAAAATATATGCGCATCTAGTATATAAATTGATGTGTATTCTATATATCGGTCATGCTTTAAAAGACAACTCCTTATTTTTTTAAGGTTTCGTGATTTTTAAATAAGTTTTTGCATATTCTTTATCTCTCTTTTCTGATCAACTGCTCTATAAAACTATTTGTCCGTTTTTCTATTATATTATATTCAAGGAAGCTTTGCTTTTGTCGTTAGTAGGTTTTAGGCTATAATTTGGGTATCCCACCTTTTTAACCAAACGAGGGGGCACTTTAACACTTATTAGCCTTTCCAAGGGTGAAGCCAATAGTAGAATCAACAAAGAAAAACTAAATATATATTGAAATATTTTATATGAATATAAATGTATTATATCGCCCTTTATTTTCCCTATTTTTTGGCAGCTAACCTGATTATGTTTATTATATTCATTAGTCCTGCCAGTTTTTTTTACATAAACAACATAATTAATATTTCTAGTAGTGTAGTTGCTCTTTAATGTGCACTAGTGGTTACGCCCCTAGAGGCCTCCCTGTGCTCTTTTGAGTGGGGTGGGGGGAAGTAAAATCTTTCACTTTCAGTTTTGAAAAGAGAGTTAAATAATTTTGAATTAGCTTCTGAAATGGTTTCAAACGATTCCTCTCATTTATTAGCATCCACTTGTTACATTGTTTTTTTATTGTTATTTTTCATCTTTTATTTTTGAGCTTCGCAACTTATACATAGATGTTGTCATCCTTGTTATGACAATAGGGCAAAAGATACGCTATTTTTGTTTAGTGACCCATGCAATACTACACCGATCGTAAAAATAAGCCGTTTGCGCGATCATACACGACATACATAACTACGCCATCTTTTTTAGAAGGTAGGCTAAATCAATACAACATTTTGCTACTTTTTATCCTGTTATATAAAGTACTAAGTTTTTTTGTCTGTAGCTTAAGCTTTCGATAACTGCTAAACCGAATAAGCTCTCCATTTTAGAAAAGCTTTACATGGGTCATGTGATGGTTATAGGCTATTTAGAAGCCGCTAGTATAACTAAAAGTCAGGACAGCGAAAACAAAATATTGAGGATCATAAGCATACATTAACGTTTTGTATAATGCAACAATTTAAAAATAAGCGTACGGATTCTTTAAATGATTATAGAGTTGCTACACTCAATAACAATTGTACCTTGTTGTTTAGTAGTGTTATCTAGCAATGTTTGAAATCGATATTATGGTTCTAACATGAAAAAATGTACCCAAAATAGTAAATATAGAATTTGCTAAATAAAATGTTACCATTAAATACCATTACCTCGTAAGGGCGGGATTCTCCTTCGATTTTGAGTGATCATCTAGAGAATCCAGAGCACTATTTGCGTGTAATGGGATGCGATACTCTAACACCCCAAGAAAATCAGGTGAAGTAACAACCATCAGAAAACCAACTCTCTGTGATACACGACCTTTGTCTGAGAAGTCCTAGCTGTGCATGGTAACGAGTTGCGCCTTTTTTGGCTAAGGCATTCCCCCCACTCTAACTATTTACTTCAGGCATCTGACATAGTAGCAGTGTGAACCATTTTTAACGTCTTTAGTTATGACGCAATGTCGGACCGATATTCGAACCTATCAACTTCCCGACGACAAGCGGATGCCTGTTGAGCTACGGTCGCGGGTGTAATAAATTAAATCTTAGTTCCCAAAGTTGATCATCAAAGAAATGATTTAGAACAGCCATTTACTGGGGCCAAACATTTTATTCTTGAAATTGAAAATTGATTTGTGTCCCAACATTTAACATAAATTATTCGGACATTTTACCCCCGGGACAAAAAGTCCAGGGATAAAATGGTAAATAATAATTTTTAAAAATACCCCACCACTATAACATGTCTTCAGAAGCAAAGTTATTTTACATTTAGAGTAAGTCCGTCTTTCAATCTGTAAGAGATAGCTATTATCGTTCATTGAGACGATTTATCTTTTTGATAAATAGCAAAACGAATTCTGAAACTAGTAGGTACAATTTATAAAGCGTAGGAACTCTATAATCAAAGATTTTTTAAGTAATTTAGTTTTCCTAGCCTTTTGAAATTTTAATTCCTAGGATGATTAGACATTGTGAAAACATAAAAGCGTCTCTATTGCTAATTCTAGACGACACGTTAGTAAGATGAAATATCCTGTATTTAAGCTTTTTAATAACAGGTTTTTAGTCCTAGTTTTCTGCTTCTTTAATATGAAAGTGCAGTCATTCCATGTTTGTTTATGTAATTTTGTCTGTTTGATTTTTAAGCTTCACTTTTATTAGTGTTGCCATCCTTGGTAAAAATATTAACTTTTGTTTTTTTCTCCGATTTTTTACTTATTCTTTACCTATGAAAACAATAGTAAAATATTTTGTTTTTATTTCAGTTTAAAGTAAATTTTCACACTTTAAAATTCATATTCATCCAAAAAATAGAAGCTCTACAAAGAGTCCTAAAAACTGAGCCGTGTGAAGTCAATAGATACATCTCTTTTTTAGGGATTTCCTTTCCCACTTCTCCTCTCACTCCTGATTTTTATTACGTAACACGGCTCATTTTAGGACACTTTGTAAAGCTCCGCAGTAAGGGGATAAAAAACCATCCCAAGACTTGAATCTGAAAATGACAAAGCCTAGAACACAGTAAAAGTGTCTGACTGATTATGACGTAACAAAAAAAAATAGCCAATGAGAGGCCATTATTGAATAATGGTAAAATTTATAGTAACCTCTCATTGGCTAATTTTTTTTTGTTACGTCATAATCAGTCAGACACTTTTACTGTGTTCCAAAGCCTAAAATCATCACAGAATTTACATAAAGCCTACCTGAAATAGGAACCCAATCGGTTTAGTAGTTGTTGAAATCTTCTGATAATTAACCCTTTCTTTTTTCAAATATTTTTTATCTTTTCATTATATAAAAGTAATATGATGTCTATGATTCTGTCTGTTTGCACCAAAGGAGCTCCATGACCGCTGAACCGATATGATTCTCCTTACAGTGTAGCTTCTCCAAAGTCCTAGGAAGGTTTCTTACTATTTGGGAGAAGGTTACCACCACCCTTCCTAAAGAAATCTCCCCCAGAAAAAAAGCCCCGTTTTAAATTTTATTTACGTTTCCTTTCTAAAACTAAAATTGAAAGTGGTGGGGGTCGACGCTCCCCCCATCCTAGAGGCCTCTAGGGGCATAGCCGTCAGTTCTAATATTGAATGTAACAAATGTTACATAAGAACAAATATCAAAATATTATTATTAAATAATATCAATCATTGTTTTACATTGATTACCACAAAATATATTATTAATATAAACAAGGATTGCAACATCCATAAAAGCGGAGCTCTGAAATGAAACAGTAGAACAAATTAACATGTAAAAACTTGACAAGAATAATATTAATTTAAAGGTATAAATAAAATTGCATAATTCAGGATTCTGTTTCAGGATTTTTAGGAATAGATTTAGATTGATATGATTTACTTAAATATTATATGTTGTTGACGTTGTCCTATGAATTACAACCCTATTTAAAGGAAAGCTTCGAATTTAACAAGGATAGTAATGACAATTAATAGCGCAGTTAGAAGTGGCAGTTTTCAAACTTTTCAATTTATAAGCTTGATAGATAGAGAGGGTGATTATGTTTACTGTCATTGTGGATTTGGTTTAATTTATCGTCCATTGTCTTATATGATGGTTCCATCGGGATTCCTCCCACACGGGATTCCTCCCACTTGATTCCTCCCACGGGATTTATTTTTTTCAACAATATTACTGCTTGAAAGCCAGAAAATGCAGGATAAAAGAAGATAATTTTAGTTATAGGTCTATTTAAGGAAAGAATTGCCCGGCCTATTGGTTTGTTATATAGAAATCTTATTTATTTTCAGACTAAAAGGTATTTGTATCTTAAGTAAAAACAAGAATATATCCTTTAAATAAAAGTAACAGGATGTCTGTGGGTCTAACTATGTCCCTGTTTGTACCGGAATATCTCGCTTACCGCTGGACCGATATGGCTCTCCTTTACAGCGAAGCTTCTTATAGGTCATGGAAAGCTTATAACTGTATAGGGAGAAGAGAACGAACGCCCTCCAAAAAGAAATCGCCCCTTGAAAAAAAGCACCAGCCAACAAATTCTTTTACTTTTAAACACATCAAGGTTATGGGTTCGAACCTCTACAAAATAAATTTTCATTTGAACCTCCTGCTTAAAGCTTTAACATTGTTTCCAGTATGGCTTCAAAACCGACTAATATCCGCTGGATTAGAACCAGTTCTCAGGCATACTGAAAAATCGTATTCCAGACGATTTTTCACTAGTTCTAAAATAATTTTTGTTAATATTCGCGAAAAGCTGTCTATAATACGATGCAATAGATAACTATTCAATTAGTCGACTTATTAACTTTATTACAGCTCCTTTTACCTCTGGTATATTTGTTTACTAGTATTGGCTAATAAGGTGTTCCCATTTTAAACCGAAATTCTTATTATGAATAAGACAATAATAACGTTTGTATGTCACTTTTGCCTTTTCGTTGCACTTTTCTTTAACCTCCCTATTAAGATTCTATAACCCCCCCCCCCAAAAAAAAAAAGCAGCTGTGTCGATCTTCAGAACGATTTCGTCCAATAGTAGCGAAGATTTTTGTAATTTTAAAGGACTGGAAGTATTTTAAGAAGAAAGGGATGAATAGAAACAGACGAACAGACACAGTTACTTAAAGTAATTTCGCTGCAATAAAAAGAATATATGAAAATTATTTTCCAGTAACGCTTTGCAACCGATCAATATCTGGTGGGATAGAACCGGTTCTCAAAAATACTAAAACGTCATGTATAAAATTGTATTACAGTCTATTTTTTCAAATATTAAGATAAAAATTATCAAATCAATACCAGATGGTTTTAATCTTATAGTTTTTCATTTTAATTTTTGCGGAAAGCTGTCTATAATACGATGAGATAAATTTTTTTCAACAGATTATTTTGTGTAACTATGGGATCACTAGGTAATAATGACCAGTCTATTTACTCACTTAGAGTAAATAGACGACGGCGCTACAAAATAATCTATTAGAGGATCTTAGGGGATAAGACAATGGACGATAAATGATAAATAGATGCACATCCATAATGATGATAAACAAAATTAGCACTGTTGTTGATTAAAATAATGGGATATAAAGCTTAAACACAAATTTGAAGAAACCAATCAAAATTCAATCAAATTTCCCTAAGTTTATAAGCCAACGAATAAGGTAACGAGTTCCTCCCTCTCTGACCTATAAGCATTTTGGATATCAATGTCAGATCTCAAAGGGTAATTATAAAGGTCTTCAATCTCGATGTTCAAAAACTATTCTCTATACTAGAGTAACAGGATGTTTTTTTTTTGAGAAGTTTTCCAAAAAAATGCGAGGGGAAGGATTATCCACCCCCCCCCCTCCAAAAGGCCCCAAGAAGAAAAATTGTAAAGGCTAAGGGAGACGCCCCAAAAGAGGCCCTCCGAAAATTCCCAAATAAAATTGCGATTCTGAACTCCTTATAATTTTCTAAAAATTTTAACTGCTTAATATGGATCCAAGCTATTGTTACCTTCCAGCACTGTGCTACTTAGAAAAGTCTATTTTAAATTTTTGCATCACTACCATTAAAGCTTAAGGACAATTTTGTGTCAAGGATTATTATCAAGCAATTGACATGGAGGGGACAGTAGTCCCCAAAGTTTTGTAATAACGTTTTATTATGCATTGGGTTAACAAAAATGGGGACTTTTTTTGATTATTAATTGGTTGGTTCATTAAGTTGGACTAATGTTTCAACGACTAATTGTAATCTTTAGAAGGGGTAATCTTGTGTATCATCATTGGGGATGTACAGGGTGGGGCACATAAATCCGGACTTTTTATAATTTTTAAACAAATGAACATAAAATCGTCAATTTTAAAGATTTTATTGAATTTTAAAAACTGGGAGGCAGGATAGGTGTATGACTATTAGATTATTCAAAAAAATGGCCGCCAGGATCAATCGCCGCCTCTACCCGCCTCCTCAACCGCCGGCAGGCCCAGGTCAAAATGTACCTGTCCAAGCTGGCGAAGATCTCCTTGATAGTGGCAATGAGGGAGCTCTTTGTGGTATGAGCACCTCTATTGGTGCATGCTTCAAAGTAGCCCCAGGCCCAAAAGTTCATTGAATTAAGATCGGGCTGCTGGGAGGCCACATTTCCTTAGGGAGGTGAGTAATCGCAGGATCCAAATTACCATCTTTCAAGCTACCCTTCGACACGGCGGCTCTTATTTGGGCCACAGTTGAGCTAGAACGACGTTCTTTACATTTTTGGAAATGGCATGAAGATTTAGCTAGGGTTGTCAACGCAACCTATAGTCTAAAACGAGAATCAAGGTTCCATATGGGCCCCTGAAGAGGAGAATCGTGAAATTTTCAAGATTTTGACGTTTTTGACATCTCACAATCTGCTATGTGTCAATTTTCCAAAGTACTACGGCCAAGCTAACTTGGATAGAGAGCATTAGTAATTTCTAGTACCTAACTTATGTATCTAACAGTACCTTCAGCAAGTTTCATGAGCAACGTGCGCATTTCGAATTTGCCTAGTTGAACATATGCACGGTCAGCTTGGAGTACACGTCCTACATCGTCCAAAGATTTTTATGGGTAAAAAGGTCATTACCTAAGCTTTTTATAGTGGGGTCAAACGTCCTGATCGGTCAAGTAGTCTTGACGCTATGGCCGTTTAAAAAAAGTCCGGATTTATGTGCCCCACCCTGTATATCTGTGACCAGTAGTTTTAAAGTAAAACACTAGAGGGGGAAGAGGTTAAATAACTGTATTACCCTATTGCAATTGAATATTAATACAGCCAAGTAGCAGAAAACAATTTGCTAGCAGTCGAAAAAGGTAATTAGATAAGGGGGGTAGGTAGTTATCTGTATATACATCTATACTTTAGATCTGGTCATTTATGATTATATACACTTTCTTGCTGAGCTATTTATGGCCAGTTTTGTCCTTGTCTTTACATTATTATTAATATTTTCAAGGATAACCAGAACAACAGAAAATAGAATTGAAACAACAAGCAATTAAGTTGTCCCTGTCTGGCCTTAAATAAAAGTTAAAAACAAACAGAAGTGAATATTATGAAAGGAGGGGACATTTAGCTGTTTAATCCCCAAAATTTTATGATAACGTTTTCCTATAGGAAATTTTTTTTTGTAAATTTTGATTGGTTTGTTTCTATTAGTTGAGTGTCCAATGATTGCAACCAACAATGTAATCTACAAAATGGGTAATTTTGTTTATCATCATTGGGGATGTACATCAATTAACCGGCCATTGTCTTATCCCTTTTGTTCCCTGAGTAGATTTTGTGTTAGATCCTTGTAGCACTATTTTATCTTCAATAAACAAGTCTGTCTTATCCACCTTGGAGGGAGTGGACAATGGGCTGTTTATTACACTAGTCCCCAAAGTTTTATATTAACGTTTTCTTATTCGTTGGCTTTATTGGTGACTTTTATTAAATTTTGATTGGTTGATTCATCAAGTTATGTGTCCACAGTTTCAACTACTAATTGTAATCTACAAAGGGGTAATTTTGTGTATCATCGGCTATTGCCTTATCCCTTTAGATCCCTGGTTATCCACCTTAATGCAATATCAAATATAAACCTTTTCCATCAAGCACTTTCTCTTTATATATCTCTTTTCTTACACTATCTATTTATCTCCCTTCCCCCTTTTACTAAATATCATTCTGCAATACATTTCATTTCCAAATATGGTGTCAAAACTCCGGATCCAAAACCCATTAATCACAAAGTTTTTTCGAACATTAACCTGAAAAGATTAGCCTTACTCTTTTTTTATATAACTAGCGGCTTCGACCCTAGCCTCAGGGGCTTTGCCCCAATAGGTAATTTTTAAAAAATTAAGTATTTCTGGTGCTGCCGGCCATTTATTTTGAAGTAGTTTCCCCAGAAAACATTTTTTTTTGGAAGGGGGGATTTTCATTTTTGGGGGTTTGGGGGTGTCCCATCCCCCAGAAAAATAGCTTAAAACCACCACAGGACCAATAGGTATATCCTAAAGAGTAGAATCAAATCGGTTCAGTGGTTACTGAGATCTTAAGCTTCAGACGGACAGATAGACGGACAGACACCAAGCTACTTTGTATTATAGATATACTTCTTTTAAAAACGTCTAATGACAAATCGTATTCTTTTTATCCAAATAGAAAGTTAAGTGATTGATTTAATTCTTTGTAAATATAAGACATGAAAAATGAAAGTTAGTTTAAATGGTAACATAATAAAAGATTTTTTGTTATATGCAAATCCGATACTTTAACATTTTTATGAGAACATTACTAGGATAGGGAGGTAAGATTATACGCAGGGAGAAAGGGACATTGAGCTGTTAATTGAAAGTTTTCTTATTTGTTGGCGCAACAACAACCGGGACTTTTATTGAATTTTGATTTGTTTGTTCAGTAAGTAATGTCCAAACGTTTCAACCACTATTTATAATCTATAGAAGGTTTAATTAGTATATTATCATTCTGGATGTATATCAATATATCGGTCATTGTCTTGTCCCTTTAGATCCTAGGATTAAACGTCTAAATTATTGGTTGATTGTTATATAAACTACTTTTGTAAATGATTATTTAAATAACATTTGACATGTAATATAAATAATTGCTTATTGTTGAACATTTGAAGAGACCTTGAACCTTTTAATGTAGTAAAGTATATTTATATGTTGTAATCTTTATAAAATTAACATTAGACCTACTTAAAATCTTAAATAGAATCTCTACTTAACTATTTAATTAATTTCATAATGAGTCCTAGTTTTAAAATTTGCGTGTTACTGGCCTTGAATATCTTCTTGAAACAATACAGATTAGAAAGGCAATAGAGGGTCACAATTATAACATTGTACATTTTATAAAACTATTGGTTGTGCCCC
>LS055322.1:0-17140 GCA_900241095.1 Acartia tonsa
TTTGGTACTATATGGTACTATATTAGTTTAAATTTTGTGTACTATATGGTACTATATGAAAATTTTTATGTACTATAAATGTACTATATATTTGTAAATTTTGAGTGGTCACTCTGTATATTACCTTTTTTATTCAATCCGAACTAAAAAGTATTTTTCTCAGTAGCTTTTCTCCTATTTCTAACCCTTGCGGGGGCTCTAACCCTGTGGGGCAATCACCTAACCTAACCTATTAAAAGCCATTTTAAAAACACGACGAAAGGGACTATACCCAAAATTCTAGCAAATTAAACACTTAAACGTCATCTTTACACATACAGTTTTACATTTAGTAAATAATTCACTTTGGTCTATCTGTTGCCAAATTTCTTTCTGGATTAAAACCTTTTGCTACCAACCATTTTCTCATATATATGTATAATAAACTTGAAACCAGGCCACCGCTGCTAAGTGATATAAGTACTGGTACAGATGCTGATGGCGCTACAACAGGTGAGGCTGGCACAGGAGCTACAACAGTTGCCGGGACAGGAGCTACAACAGGCGCTGCCTCAGGGTCTACTGGGTTTGCTACAGGAGGCACAGGTAGCACTGGATTCTTTACAACAGGTAGCGATTGGTTAAATTTCAAGCCAAAATAATAGATTTTGCAGAAAAATTTGAACTGTTTATCTTCGATAATGTTCTACAAGTGTTCTTTTCTTTCTGTCTGTCTTTAATGCTAGATTTTAATATCTTTGTTGTTGTTATTTAGTAACAAAATTAGACAGAAAAACCTTTTTTACTCTAAAAACTCATAATTGTCCCTTAGTCGAGTTTTCGCATAAATTGTAAGCAATTTTTGTCGTTCTTTTGATCAGATTTTATAAATATTGATTTCTAGCATAATAAGGCTTGGTCATTTCGCTTAACAACTTTTTCCTTCGCTCTTATGAATATCTAATATTTGTTAGGTATGACAACAACAACAGCTTTCGGTTCAACCGTTGGTTTTACTGATGGACCTACATCTCCACCTGTTACAGGTATAATAATACGTGAATCTCTTCTGCAAGTCTATTTGTTCAATTGTTGTTCATCAAAATTTTGCATTTATTTGACACAGGGACTAGGAACCAGGATTATGACAAACAATTCTAAGTCAAAATTTCCCTACAACCACCTTTCTTCTTATTCGTCAGTTTGTTCATCAAGTATTAGGGTAAGGGATGGGGTAAAGGGGCTGGATGGGAGGGATTATTATTTTAACCAGTTACACGTTTCTCTTTATAAGATAACATTATCTGGCGTAAGATTCAACTAATGATAATTCCATTTCTGGAAAAGGCTAAGATCTCACTACCTAATCACTGGATACAATCCCTTTGTTTGCAAATTAACTGCAAGTTTCTTTTCTATTCTAGTTGTTACACCCACCTCGTCTCAGTACATAAGCTCTGTACCTAGTCAGCCACCAGATGTCACTGCACATTCTAAGCTCAAGGTTTTCGAGGTAAGAAGGCCTATTTATTATTATCTAGTTCTTACCTTTTTCTTTCTCTTATTCTTATATCTTACCTCTCGAGTTAATTGGACACGTTTATAACCAGTATCTTTCCTTTTGTGTCTATTCTTCTGATGTGTTTAGAGGCTCTAACATCCTCTTTTGCTTTTTTATATGTAATTTCAATTTTGACAAAGGACTATCTTTAACATAGATAATTCTTATATTAATGTAATAGGATGTTTGTCTGTCTGTGTGTAGTCAAGAACTTACCTAATGGCTAAATAATATGGTTATTCTTTATAGCTAAGAATAGGAAAGGTCCTGTGAAGATTTTTTACAATTTTTGTGGAGGATATCTACACTCTCCCTATATTAATCGCCCCTAGATTTTTTTATTCTTTAAAAACTAATTTTGAAAGTGGAGGGTCGACATCTGCTCTCCCTTCTTTGAAATGCCCCTAAATGCGTCTGGGGGCGTAGCCGATAATCCTGTTCTATAAAGTAGTAAGTTTTTTTTTGTCTGTAGCTTAAGATTTCGACTTAACCGATTGAGTTCTCAATTTTAAGAAAGCTTTACATAGGTCCTGGGATGGTTTTTGGCGATTCTATTTAAAGATTTAGGTCTTGGGATGGTTTAAGACTATTAATCTACTTTCCCACTCCTTCTAATTCATAGCAACTATATGCTAGGGGCGCAGTCACTATTAATAAAATAAAATAACTCTTATTTTATGTTAGGAAATGTATCTGTCAGTTGAGCTGGGTGAGTATAAATGTTCCAACCGGGTGCACACGGGAGTCAATGACCATACCAAGTGTGCCATAATGGATAGTGATGGTAACCAAGCCATGCCTCCTGTTGAAATTACAGTCGATTTTGGTGATGGCTCTGGTGAACAGGTCAATATTCATTAAAACTCTCTAGATTATCTTTTTTATAATAGTAAAGCAGCACTATAATTTACTTTGACTATCTGTCCATCCGCTGTGGGGGAAATGTAATTTTGTCGGATTCAATTAAAAATAGACTCCTCTTTTTGTGAAGATTACCTATTATTCAATGAGATTCAGTTTACTTAGTTCATCAGTCTTTCAGTCATATTATTTTAATATATTAATTATTTTCATCAGGTAATATCTGCTTTATAAATCACATTGTCCGTTTTTTTGTGCTTCGCTATTTATGGATGTTATCCTTTTTATTATAAACTAAATGGTCAATTTAAACAAACACCTATATTACAAAAATCACCGTTTTAATGTTTATTTTCAGAAATGGACCAGAGATGAACCAAGAGACCTGTGGACGCATAGATACCAGTTACCTGGAACCTATTGGGTTCATGTCTCTAGTAAGATATATTATTTACCTGTCTTTAAGGACAACTACATTTAGCTACTTAAGTTTTTTTTCTCTAATTTATCAGAAAATATATATTGTTTGCCATTTTAGGCTTACATATGTCAAATATAGGTTATTGCTATTTGTATAATCATCCAAAAATCTATTTATTTTCTCATTAAAATTTACTATGTTTAAATTTTAGCTCGGAATGATTATGATTTTACTGGGGACGAGGTCTGGTACGAAGTTGAAGTTATTGATCCTATCACCGATGACACTCAACTTGAGGTATAGTTAATTGATGATGTGTTTTAAAAATGGAATGAAGCTTTAACATTTTATTGATTACATTACAACTTGCAAGAGCTGAAAAATTTTACCGTTAGGCGTATTTAATATTTAAATACCTATTTAGAACATTTTAATTTGCAAGTGCATCAAAAGCTTCTAGTCAAACTATACGCTTTGCTTTATTTGAAAACAGTCAATTTATTTAGATTCTTTGTCTGAACATGAGAATATGAGATCTTTACCTAAAATTCGAGTACAAAACCACACACAACCTCCCCACCTTATTTTTGAAATAAATTGAAAAACGGAATACTAACATACCTTGCTCGCTCATACAATTTTATGTTAGTTGTCTACAGTCAAATGCTTTGTTTCAGTCTAGATTACATTAATTTAGGTTGTGTGCCCACCTGTTGTTACACCCGGAGATTTCTTTGTATGTACAGCAGATATTCCTAGAGGATCTAACATCACTTTTACTCTGGATGTAAGTATCTATTATTTTTAATAAAAGTAAAATAAGGACGAATGAATTATGTAAGTATTTGCGAGTATTTACTTAATCTTTAACAATATGTATTTGTATTCTATCTTTAAAGTTTTTCTCAGTTCCTTTTCAGTAATGTTTGCTCTTTGATGTCCTAAGAAAAACGCAGGAGTGACAAACGTCGGAGTGGACAATTAACCTAACCTATTTCAAACCGTCTCATATGTTTTTAAAATGGCTAACCACTGCGGGGGGGGCGTATTTGTATATTATTATCTTAACCTAACCTGTATAGAAATACGTAATTAATTTAATATTTTAACACTCCTGCGTTTGTCCACTCTGAAGTTTGTCACTTCTGCGTTTGTCCTACAACTGATCTTACCGTTAATCGTTCCTATAAATAACCTCAAATCCAAAATCATTGATTGTAATATTTTTTTTTAACTAGATGGTTGACGATCTAAAACCAGAAATGATAACTTCATCGGGTGAACTTAAGGTAATATTTTATTTTAATACTATAGATATGTTCTTTATAAGAATTACTGCATCGGTTAAGCATTTACTTTTCCCTTATCTAATTTTTGTGAGGAATAATTACATTTCAATATCTTTTTATGTTTCAAACAATATGTCTCCCATATTTCAAGTATAGGTATAACCAACAACTGAATTAACGCTTGAAAAAAATATTTCGTGATTTCAGCTGTTTTTGGGGAACCTTCAGAGTATTTACTAAGACAGGCCCACAAAATGTGCTTAAATTTAAAAATATTATTTACGAATAAATTCATTTTTTGAATGCAGGTGCACATATTTCTTCTCTTTCTTACTATTGCGTTTGTTTAATTGTTGCAATATGCAGCCTATTCACTAAAAGGTTGATGGCTAATAAATTATCCATATCTTAGCCATCAATTTTGAACTTGTAGCTGTGCTTCACTGCTATAGACTGGCGGTTGCGTTCTGTTAATAAAATATTAAATTTATAATTAAAGCATTGTTTTAGGCACCTGAAATGTTTATGACTATACCCGGAGGACCATTGAAAACAAATTCTTATAATGATTCATATTCTCTGGAAGAAACCAGGTAAATTCACTATCAGATATCAAGGATACAGGGACTGAACATAAAATTTATTATTTCCTCTTGATCAAACCTATGCTGAGTAGAAACTTACAGACAAATGCCGTGCAATCAAAGATATCTTTGTGTAATAAAGCAACACTTATAGTTAAAATGGACGTCGCTCTCAGGATTTGAAGTTAAAGAGGTATTCGCCCTTACTAGAGAAGGATTGTAAAATATAGGTAAAGCTAACATTCCCCCTCTACCAAACTTATATTATTTCTAAACATTGGAATTTGGAAGCTTGTATGTAAGAAATTGGAATATGCTTTATCCTCTCCTCCCCGGCCCTGACAAATATTATTTCAAGAAACCTTTTGGGATTTAAGTTCAGTAGAAATATGAGTTTATATGAAATCTGTAAAATGTCATTTAGTATTAAATGCTAGTTTTCCTTAGTAGTTATGAAAACCTATAATTCTTAAAGAAAGTAAAAAAATAGTAAAATAACGTCTATTATAAAGAAATCGTTTAAATTTAGGATTTAAGACGTTTTAGTCGTTCATATTACTTGAAATATCATAGATAGATCCTAGGTTGTGTCGAGTTATTTGTAAAAACACCTTCAAGATTTTAGCTTTTAACTAGCTCATCTGAGGCCAAAACTTAGGAAGGTAATAATCTGTCCTTTAATGACCCAAACCCTTTATTGCATAACCTCTTTTATTTTATATATTTTTAGTGCAACCTCGTACAGCTATATTATCCAGTCAACCTATTTCAAGTATATGACAAATTTGAGCGAGATTATGTTTGTGCCTGCTACTGCTGGCTCACTGGAAGTTGATGTAAGTTTTTTTATTTTATACCTGGGCTTCACAGATGTTTCAATTTAGAAAGTTAAGATTTTAAACAGAATTATGCATTTGTGTCATTTGAAAATATTTACAAAAAATATTATTTAGCGGAGCCACTGAAAATTGTTATTGTTTTCTAAAGTTAAAGTTTTATTTTGATAATAGAAAATCAGTCATTGGTTATTCTATTTAGTTGGTTCACCCTGTGTGTCCGCAAAAGAAGGATGCAACAGACGAATGGGTTAACACGTGGTGGTGTCCTCTCACTGGCGCTTGTGAAATTAATTGTTTCTCCTCTCTACAGATGCAGTCGGATGTGTAAGAATATTTGTAAAGCAGCAAGGCTACACTATAAGTCTTTTTTTGTTGTTATTTAATATTCGGTCAAACATACGTCTTTGAGGCACTTTTGTTTGGTATTCTAATATGAATGGAAGGCTTAAAAAGTATTTTAAAATTGTAACTATATCTAATAAAAAAAAGAAGAGAAAGTGACAATTGACTTTTAATGAGTTATTTAGAAATACATATTTATCCTATTATATAAAGTAGCACTTTTTTTGTCTGTAGTTTAAGTTTCCGATAACAACTAAACTGATTGAGTTCTCCATTTTGTGGAAGAGGCGCTGGCTATAATAGAAACAAATATTTATTTAGAGATACCTTATGGGGTTCAGAATGGACCTGTCCTTCAGACATGGATTTCTGTGGAATGGAAGCTATGTGCAACTATCCTGGCGGAACTTGTCCTGTTAATTCGATTGGTAATTGCAAAATTATATATTAAAGATAAAATATTCCTCAAAAACAGTGTCCTAAGGATTGGTGATTTAAATTTACCCTTTGCAAAATTACTTTATGCTAGTAAAGTTTGGATAAAATTTGGTAATAAAAAAGAAATTCCCAGTTATGAAATGTTTTGTTATGTCTTGTATTGAATTATCAGGGATACAATCGATTGTAAATTACTCTGGTTACCTAAATTTTTTAACAATGTTATCTTATTTGTTGGCTCAAAAACGTTGGGCACTTTAATTGAATTGTGATTGTTTAGTTCTATCTACTAGTGCAACAAAAAATTATGACCTACAGATGGAGTAATTTTGTTGGGGATGTATATTTATTTATCTTCCATTGTCTTATCCCTGTAAACTAACTTATGTAATTTAACTAATTGCTTAAACCGAACACTAAATTTATTTCCTCTGTATTTTATATTTTACATTATTTTTTTTTCTAAAAAAACCCCTTAACTAATTTTATTGTAATCTAGGGATATTTGGAGGAGACAGCCTGTTCCCGGCTGCACCAAGAACAGATGGTGATGTTGAGGTGGTTTTTAAATACAAGTAAGCTATCAAAATTACCTTTATGGTCTAAAATATAAATCTATAAGGATAGATGTATAACCAGGCAACTACATGGATCCCCCCGTTGGGGACCTTTTTCGTCTGCTAGCAAATTGTTTTCTGCTCTTTTTTGCGATTTGGCTGTGTTAATATTTCCGATGCTATAGGTTGATTTAAAAAGATTAAATTGAAAGTCGCTTCGCCACAGGGTCCGTGGTGGGGACATACATTTATTTGACCCCTTCCTATCTTATTGTTTAATAGATAAGGGGGGGGGGGGTTTAATGCAACTATCTCGTAATCAATGATTAGAATTCGAATTTTGATCTAAAATTTTGCATGAATAATCCTTGGTAAGTCTATTTTCCCTAAATCGAACAAAAAGTTGTAAAAGTAACGGCTAACGGCTGTCGGCTCTGCCGATTTGCCATTTTTTTGGGTATCTTAAAAGCAAATTAGTCACGAAACCTATCTCCACATAATACTTTTTGTCACTCAAAAACCTTATTAAACGGTTCTAGCCGGTAGCTGTTGGTACTAGAAGTTTAAAAAATGGTTATTGCTATCAATTTACATGAATTAAACCAAAAATATGTTTTTAAAAGTTGATTTCTACGTAATTAATGATGAATTTGCCCTTAAAATAGGCAAAAAACGGCTATACGGCTGAGCCGCCGTCCGTTACTTTTCTAACTTTTTGATCGATTTAGGGAAAATAGATCTACCAAGGATTACCCATGAAAAATTTCAGATCAAAATTCGAATTCTAAGTTCCATTCAATCATTGATTACGAGATGGTTGCATTAAAAACCTCACCCTTATGTACTAGGTGGCATTATATACACCATCTTAAGTATCAGAGATATTCTATGACCTTTACCAATATATTACCGTTTTTAATTTCAGTTGCAAATGGTACTTATAATTAAAACTTTTTGTTTATTGCCCGATTTATGAGATTACTATATCTTCAATATCAGTTTCCATAAAAAAAACTGGAGAAAATATTTTATCTAAATTGATCTTTTTTATTTATTGACCGATTTAAACAATTTTAAATATTTAATTTGTTTGACAGAGTGAACAAGACCTTTACACTGTCAGCAACAGAAGCCGACCTTTTCAAACCCAAGAATTTAGTCATCAAGAAAACCATTGAATTAGATCCAGAGAGGGAGCAGTTAAGAAAACTTCACGATGAACCGTAAGTATCACCTAGAAATAAAAGTAATTTAACAAGAATTAGAACAGTTTTTGCCAAAAAAAGTCTTAAAAATCTAATATTTCTGCATTTTAAGTTAAATGAAATGTAAGGTAAGTATTTTTTAGGTAATCAGGAGTTTTTTTGTAATAAATATTTTGTTAAGATCCTTATTTGAATGGTATTACCTGGCGGTCAGATGTCCTGATGACGGGTCAGATTGTATTAAACTTGCTAAAGAGTAAGGTTTTTAACTATTGTAGCGAGGCTACTCTATAATTAGTCTTTAAGAATATGAATGTATTTAGTTTATGTTTTGTTTTAATAGAAATTAACGACAGTATAGTTATATGTATAAATCTATACTATAACATTTTTTATTTCATTAAAATATTTCAGCTGCGCCACATATTTTTATAATTTAACCTATTTATTTTTAACTTTTCAAAATTTTTATCTAAAAAAATATACATATATATTTTACTACATATGTAAAATACTTATTTTGATTACATATTTTTACGTTAGGCCTGAAACGAGTGATGATTTAGTAGATTTCCAAGCTACATATGAAGGTATATGATTTTATTTTAGCACTACGCCTTTGAATTAAATAAGGATGACAACATCCATAAAAGTGAAGCTCTAAAATTAGGAGGAAGGACAAACGAATGATTATTCTTGTAGAGTGTCAAAACTTAAAAAGCAGAAAATTAACTTGTTAGTCCTAACAAAATCGCACGTTAATTTGTTGTAAAAGTTCGTAAATACAGGATACAGTAAAAGGACATACTTTTATATTTAGGAGTTAATTGTAGATATACTTCGCTTATGTTTTCTTATTGTCCTAGGAATCATGATAATAACGTAGACAAATAAGTTTGGAACAGCCTCGATCATAAACATATTCTTTGCATTTTAGATGGTGAATATACAATGATGGGTCGAACTGAAGAGAAACGAGCTGTCCGTCCTCTCATATATGAGGATAGGATTCTGGCCATTGAACAGAAGTTTTTCTGTGATAGGACAACGGAGAAAACTGTCATCCTCACTGTACAAGATTATAGTAATGATGGCACGGTAATTAAACTTAATACCTAAATAATCTACAAATGTAAAAAGGATGTTTTTTTTTGTTTTTTTCTGTAGTTTACACTTAAGTAAAGTGTTTGCTAGTGTATCTTAAAGATATGAGTTGAATCATATTTTAATATTTCTGATAATTTGACTTTAGACGCACAGTATTCTGTTCACTGTATAGGCAATCACAAGAATTTACAGAATCTTACCACTTTCTTTTCAATTGATTAATATCCTAATTTATACAGAAATTTTTGATAGATTTTTAATCGTTGTCTTGTTTCTTATAAAATATTCATAGCTTGTTATACTTGCGCAGAATTCCTAATTTTAGTTTTAAGGAGAATGTTTACACCCCCCTTAAAAGTACAAACCCCCTTATGCAAGTCTCATTTTTAGGGATTATACTTAGCTTATTTCTTTTATATTTTATTCAGGTACGAAGTGTAAAAACTGACCGTCTCAGCTGTCAATTCCCCGTAGCTGGCGTGCTTGACCTTACTGAACAGCTGGTCAACAACACACAGAACAATTCCTGGGTGTACAGATTAACCACAGAGACGAACTGCACTCAATGTGCTTCTCTAAAAGATCCAGAAACGGGCCTGATTAAGGTATAAATGGCTAGATTTTAGCTAAATATTGCCCCACTTTAGATTCATTTAAAGGTGCTAATCCTTTAAAATCATTATTTAATTTTAAAAGCTAAGCTTTTCTTCATTTTGTTTTTTTGTTCTTTCGAAACATTAAAGTTTTCAATATAAGCATGTTAGAATGGTCCCATAGATTTCAAACTTTGCATTGCATGAATGCTCGTTATTATAAAGGTAAGGAATAATTCAAATAAAATTATAATAATATTATAAAAAGATTTGTAGCAATTTTGAATTTTGTTTCAGACACGCAAATATCTGGCTGAACTGAATGTGAGAAATACAGAATCAATCATCTTTCATATCAAATTTACTAAGGAAATTAGATAATTTATGATCAGACATTTCATTTTTCATTACTGTTTTTTTTGTAGTTATTACACATTTTAACACATCCAAAAGATAATTTTGTACCTATTCAAATTCATTATGATGTATTGGCACTTTTTTTTGATAATTAAATTTTGGATCATGCAAAGAAATCGAAGTAGTGGGTTTCGTCGTATTTTCACAATAGCTTTTGATAGATTACTTTAGGTTAGGTTAGATAAATGTTTATGATTGCCCCGCAGGGTTAGGAAATTGGCCCAGCAGCGGGGGCTAGAAATAGGAAAAAGCTACTGTGAAAATACGACGAAACACGCTACTTCGATTTCTTTCCATGATCCACGTCGCCGCTTGTCTAAAATACAAAGTAGAACAATATCTGTCTGTCCATCTGTCAGAAGCTTAAGATCTTGGTAACTACTGAACCGATTTGGCTTTTAAATATTTTTAATAGGAAATATTGAAGCGACGGTGGTTCTAAGCAATTTTTGTTGGGGGTGAAACACCAATTGCCCCAAAAAATATAAAAAATTATCCATCCCATTTTTGTTAGTAAAATAAGTTAACAACTACTTATGGTAACAATACAATATGTAGTGCGACTGTATTCTGTATGTTACTCACATACCTACAGAACACATTATAGAAAATCTTTTAAAGATAATTTAAATTATCTGAAAAATATTAGGGTTCTCACATGTTCTTTTCCTGGGCTCTTATGGACCATCCGGAACACGTCAGGTATGATTTGTAGTTTTGAAAAGCATATTATTTAATGTATTATGCAATGTATCTAGTACAGTTTTACCCAGATTATACCAATAACGAAATTGATTCGGGAAAAATTCACGAAACTAATATGTGTTTTTCAGCTGTCGTTGGGGGGCAACACATCGTACAATTGACGACCTCTACATTTGTCACCCAAATATTATTTTAGATTTATTTTGCTTGTTGGTTATACCTTATTCCTGGTTTTACCCTAAAGGGGACTATCCACGAACAAGAGCAAGGGATTCTAAGCATCTTCCAGCATTGATCCATAGTACTTTTTTAGTGAATATACTAGGTTTATGTTTAATATCTGCTTTGTCGACTAAAAAGTTAGGTTTCACCATGGTTTTATATGATAAAAACTTGGAAATGTTAAGCATTGTTTGGTGCAATATCATCAAATGTGTTGATGAGTTCAAACGGTTGTTTAAAAGCTTTGACACAAAAGTATATTATTGTGATTTAAAATAAATATTTAGAAATGGGTTAATGTACTTTTGCAATTTAGAACATTTAATGCTTTTCTGCTGTGTTATTTTATTTTGTCCTTTGAACTCAACAAAGTATTTGATGATTTTGCTTTAAAAAATGCTTTACATTTCAAAGTTTTTCATATAAAATCATGGTGAAACCTAACTTTTTAGTCGATTAAACAAATATCAAACATAAATCTAGCATGTTATTGTTCAATAAAAAATACTATTGATCAATGCTGGAAGGTGCTTAGAATCACTTGCTCTTGTTCGTGGATAGTCCCCTTTGGTGTAAAGATGTTAATTAACCCCCTTTCACGCCAATCTGAAATTAATTTTAACATCTTAAAATGGAATAATTGAAATTTTGTCCATAAATTAATCTTTACTATAAGTACTTATTTGTCTATCTCTGAAATAAAGTGTTGAAGCGGTCAGACATCATACAGGTTGCACGACTGTTGCCTAGAAGTCCTAACTTTGTATGTTAATAAGTTATGATACTGTTTTTGAACCAAGATTCGAACCAATCACCTACCCGACAAAAACTTGATTTTGACTTACTGTGGCTTCTGCAATTTGTCTTTAAACATTTGAATGAAAACTACAACCAAATCAGAGAACTTTAGCTTAAGACAGAAAAACCTTAATACTTTAAGCTACCCTTGCGCGTCTGCCTAGCTCTTTTTTAATCATTTTAATTTAGCCAAGCGGATGAAGACTGCTTTGTTGACGTGCCTCCTGAAAATACTGCTCTGGTAGACGCTGCCAGTGCCAAGTTAGATGAAGCGGTAAATAAGCAAATAACAATATTAAAACAAAGATTTTTGGCTTTATATGATAGTTACTTTGAAACTAGTCAACACTTCTTTTATTTCGAAGATATTATGCATCAGATTTAAGACTACGTTTCTTCGTGCTCGGATTTGGTTTGATTCATTAAAAAAAAATTTCCCTATTTTTATATCAGCAAAATAAATCAAGATGTCTTTTAAATATGTATTTTTTTTGAAGAAATATTTAGATATATTTGATACCTACACATTATTTTTTTTATTAATATCTAAAATTATACAGTTCTAAGCAATATAATTTTAAAAATCCTTTAGTAGGTAATCAATCATTAATTTAGTTTTTTGTTCAGGGCTTGACACTAGACGACGCAGATTTTATGTGTATTTTCCCGTTCAGATTTCTTGGTGTTCTATACTACGCATGTACATATTTTGATGTTGTAAGTATATTTAATATTTAAATTTTTAAAAGATTTTGTCCTTTGAAGAGGTTATGTAAAAAAATGGATAGAAAATAAAAAGAGTTTGTAATAGCTTTTTAAAATTAAGTTAAGTTATCTATGCTTTTATGGAACCTAATTGTTTATATAAGCAAGGCTCGGTAGCTACGTAAGCCACTGGGTAATGGACGTTTACGACTTTTAAAATGAACTGGATATTTTTTTAGGCATTTGACGTCAGTTTAACATTAGCAAAGCATTTGATGCAAACGACGTTGTTTTTTGATGGTTGATCACAAAACCCCAGTGAGGCGTGCGGTAGCAGGGGTGTAGGTGAATGTCAACACCCCCACTTAAAATTGCTATTGGGAAGGCCTCCCTTCTTATTTCCCCTTAATGTTTTCCCCTTAATGGTGAATCGCTGTGCACGCCACTGATTTAAAGGCTAAACTTTGATTTAAAACAAAACTATACAGTTAGAAAAAGAAAGTCTTTGATTTGTGATTTTTAATTTAGGAAGGGACAGATGAAAAACTGAGGATGTGTGCATCCGATGTAGACTCAGGAAAATTATAATATACCTTTTATTATAAAGTACTAAGGTTTCTGTCTGTTGCTTAAGATATCAATAAACACTGAACCGATTGGGCTTTTCATTTAAGGGAAGCTTCAGATATGTTCCGGGATGGTTTTAGGCTATTTATCTGTCCTTCTCTGCTCTTTCGAAAATATAGACTCTATATGATAGGGACGCAGCCGCTAGTACCTTTTAGACTAGGCCTAATAATATTTTATAATATAATGTAGTAGATATTTTTAGGTCTGAATCTAAAAAACGGTCGACATACTCTTATTATATAGGTAGTAGCGTTCTCATTCCATTAATAGTATTTAATATGATTTTGTAACTTTATTTAAAAAAAAAACAGTTTAAATATTATGTTTGATCAGATTTCAATCCGCTTTCTATGGCTTATTGTTCATCACAATGTCCTTGGCAAGGTAATTAAGTTTCCAGTATGGCCTCTAATCCCCCCACTTAACCCCTTTAGCAAGACAAATTATCCCTTGTCAATATATCCAAATGTATCCTATGTCCATTGATTTACTCGATCAGTATTGAGAAATGCTTTTGTTCATTCTTGTTCGGAATCTCATGACCAAACCAAAACTACTCTAATACCTAGTTTATTCGCATAGGGAGAGGGAACAATGGGCAATACTTTAGTCCCCAAAGTTTTATATTAACGTTTTCCTATTCGTTGGCCGAAAAACTTTGGGGGCTTTTATTGAATTTTGATTGGTTGATTTTTCAAACGTTTTAACCACTAATTATAATTTACAAATGGGGTAATTTTGTGTAAAATCATTTGGGATGTACTTTACATCAATTTAACGGCCATTGTCTTATTCCTTTAGATCCCTTGTTTATCCGTCAGTCTGCCATTCTTGCTATTTTTAGGACCGCGACCCGAGGAAGATGGAACCGTTGAGAAATCAAATATAGAGAAAACTATCATTGAGGGGCAAACTGAGTTCAAGCAAACTTTTGTACAATCTATGGCCACTGACATCTATTTACAAAGGTATTATTATAATAAAGTAACCGGATGTTTGTCTGTCTATACCGAACGATCTCGCTAACCGCTGAATTAATGTTTATAGCTAAAATTTAAAATTTACTTTTTCGTTTTAAATAGAAAATAGAAAAAATTGGTTTTCGAATTCAACTCCCCCCTCCTCCTCAAGTGACCTTAGAGGCCTCTAGGGGCATTAAACATGGTAACTACATCCTGCTATTATAATGTTTGGCACATAAACAGGTGTACCTCATTACCATGCTATTTAGGACTTTCAGACAATGATTTGGTTGTCTGATGGATGTTTTTTATCCTAATATCCTATAATGAGCATTAAAGTATTGCGTTCTAATACAAATAGATGATGCTTCTACTTATAAATGACCACTTATAATCAAAGGAGAATCCCGCCCCAACGAGGTAATTACATGGCCATTTAAAAGTTATTTTTTTTATGTTATTTAAAGAAAATTTGACATCCCTGGGTACACGTACAACCTGACATTGAAGAGCAGGAACTTGCACGACATAGAGACGAACAATATTGAGATGACCTGGCTGGTTCACTGTGGTAACCCTATTCGTCCTGCGGACTGGGAGCTTGACTATCTGCCTGAGATTTACTATGGTAAGTTAAAAGTTTCTTAGGATAGGTCAAATAACTTATGGATCATGGAAAGAAAACGAAATAGCGGGTTTCGTCGTATTTTCACAGTAGATTTCTTATATTTCTAGCCCCTGCGGGGGTCTCTAACCCAGCGGGGCAATCATTAACATTTACCTAACCTAACCTAAAAAAACTTATCAATAGCAACTGTTTTTTATTGAACATGTTAAAAGGTACTGAAACTGAAAGTCTATATTATGCAAGGAATGCTAACCATAAACTGATATTGTTTAAAGTCAATATAAAAAAAAAATTGTTGATCTACATGATTAATCTACATTCTCTAAATTACTATTTCACATCATTCCTATTTTGCAATTTTTGTATGTTTTTTTACAGACATTTAATATGCCTCAAATTAAACTAATTTAAAACATCAAATAACTATTTTAAAATAAAAAAATATTTTAGGCAATACCTTCAATCTTACTTTGAGAGTTGCAAAAGGAGTCAATTTGCCTACCAGGCCAAAAATCAGGGTCTATGCAGTTAAAGGTAATTTAACAAAAACATTTGTGTCCATAAGCAGCGCAACATTATTAAGTTAATAAAATTATAATATAGAAAACAGTAGGTACACACTATTTAGGACTTTCTGACAACGGTAATGCCTGCCGTCCAAAAGGAGTGAGAACTAAACTAGAAAATTTCATTTATAATTATCATCTGATTAAGTAGTGTATCATTCCCAAAAAATACTGTTCTTTTTAAATATTGTCATACACCTCAAAAGATTTAAGGGGTGTTAACCCACTTCAAACTTTTACCCCCCTCAAAATAAAATAAAAATAGCCTACATTCTATTAAACCTCATTTTTCCCCACTCCCCCTTCGACCAAATAGCTTGAACGCCCTTGTATATTGTGATTGAATATTTCAGGTTTGGATAAAACTGAGAGCACTGCAATGAAACGGTGGGATCATGCACCTTTCTTCCCACAATGGACTGACGCTTTCACCGTTCCTTTCTATATCAGGAAACCATTATATTATGAATTAGATTCAACATAATCCGGGTAGGGAGGGAACATTGGACTGTAAACTACACTGGTACCCAATGTTTTATAACTACGATATCCTATTCCTTGGCTTAAAAATTTGACTATTTTTAATTTATTTTGATTGGTTGATTCCATATTGTCAAAACTTTCCAACTAAGAATTTTAATCTATAAAAGGGGTAATTTTGTTGATCATACTTGTGCATCTACATCAATGTATCGTTTATAGTCTTATTCCTGAAGTTCAACATCAAAAAGTTGCTCAAATTGTTTTATAAGTCAAACTCTATCTCTTCAAACAATATTTTTTGCCTGTCCAGAGACCACCTAGTGGCCTACTGAGTTTTTGGCCAAATTCAAATAAAATAAATATAGTGAAACTACATCCCAAAAGGAAACTTTTTTGCCAAATAACCTATCCTCTCACTGAAAAGACTACCAAAAGTGTCAGAAGTCCCCCCCCCCTCCCCCTATTGTTTTTATCAATGCAAGATAAGACGTTTCACAATTTTACATTTATTTAACAAATAAAGGAGTGAGAACAGTGAAGCAAACACAGTAAAATGATTTTATCTATGAATTTTGAATTTTTTATATTAAGTAAACCGATTATAATGATTATGCAATAGGGATGATTATTCTGAATTTAATAGCAAAACTCAAGCGGTAAGTTATTTTCATATCTTAGATTTTGTTGTAAGAAAGTATTTTCTAAAGCCACCTTCCCCTTAATTAAAATTAACAACAACAGACAATATTAACCCCTGCTGGGGCACTATCCCTACGGGGTTATTCTTGGGCTGTCCCCAAAGTTTTATAATAACGTCCTCATATTTGTGGCCTAACAACTTAGGGAACTTTTATTGAATTTAGATTTTTTTGGGTTCATAAAGTTAAGTGTCCAAACGTTTCAAATACTTAGTTTAATCAACAGTAGGGGATTTGTTTGCATAATCAATGGGGATTTATAAGAGTTTATCGGCCATTGTCTTATCCCTTTAGATTCCTGGTTTTATATGTTGATGAAATATTTGTTATTTAGGAATATGTATCTAAATATGGAAAAGAAGCACCACCCACTCTTTATGATGTTTATGAATTCAAGTAAACTAATTTTTTTCTTTGTAATATTTTATTTTCATGTGCGTATCCGCTATGTGATGTTAATAAAGTATATAAACATATCCTTATACTAAAGTAACAGGATGTCTGTGTGTTTGTGTGTCTGTACCGAAGGATCTCGCTAACCGCTGAACCG
>LS055324.1:0-17084 GCA_900241095.1 Acartia tonsa
ATTACTTTAGTAATATTTGTAATCTAATATTACTTTAGTAATATTTGTAATCTAATATTACTTTAGTAATATTTGTAATCTAATATTACTTTAGTAATATTTGTAATCTAATATTACTTTAGTAATATTTGTAATCTAATATTACTTTAGTAATATTTGTAATCTAATATTACTTTAGTAATATTTGTAATCTAATATTACTTTAGTAATATTTGTATTATAAGCCTTTATATAATTCAATAGTTGACACGCGTTCTAAACTCAATTAATTACCTAACTATTAAAGGAATCACAATAAACATATTTAGAACGATAGGACGATCGAGCATGCCAAAATCAAAAGATGCACAAACTGATGGACCCTAAATGTATAAAGGTTATTTATTCTTTAAGCAGCAGAAATACAGACCAACTAACACATTTAACTTATAGACCAGTTTCGCTTCAACAAAGTATATTTTTATATATTTTTTACGCCTTCCCAATTTTGAAAGGTTTGATTATGAGAAAGCGTTGTGTTTAGAATAAATGTTTGCCAATACCAGCGTTTACTCGAACTCACCAGCCCTGCGAAGGGAAAATGAAAAAAAAATAGCTGAAATTTTAGATAGATGATAAACAATTTTACCCATTCCTTGTTTAATTATTAATTGAAAATTCTAGATACTGCAAAAATGTACTAACTAATTACGAACTCCCTATGACTCTAGCCTAGAAAAATCATTCCCATTATGGCTTCAAAACCGATTAATATCCGCTGGATTAGAATCGGTTTTCAGCCATACTGAAAAATTATGTATAGCCTCGTATCATATCCTGTTTTCTACGAGCATTAAAATTTACTATCATGATATGAAAAGCTTTTTTCATCTGGAGCCTACAAAAATTGGTGTTAATCTTATAATTGTACCTTTTTAAATCCGCAGATTGCTGTATATAATACGATAGCTATTCTAAAGTTTGCAAAATTGTAAGAACATTATTTATATTTTCTTTTTTATAATGTTTTATACACCCTGTACTTATCAACCAAGGTTACAGGGATATATCAATGGAAGAATAACAAACGAATGCATTTGCACAGTCAGCTTCAACATCTTCCGCATGTAAAGTGATAACATAACACCCACGATATGGTATTAGATTAAGTAACATCCAATAGACAATCAACAATTTGATTGCACGACCTTTGTCTGGAAGATTTGACTGTGCATGGTAATGAGATGCACCTTTTTATGGGCCAAGGCATTTTCCCTACTCTCACAATGAGTGTCAAGTGCCAGACATAGCAGCAGTAGGTAACAATTTATACGTTTTTTTGTCTTTTTTAAATATTTAATCTATTTCTTAAAGATAAAGGCATGGTATTAATTTCTGTATGATATTTCAGTAGCGAAGATACTGTATAACTTGAAGCCTTTAGGGAAATATAGTTGTTGTTAGAACTGCTATGAAACACAGATTGTACGAATTACGCGTAAAGATATTTCACTTCCAGCTAATTAACTGTTATTCTTACCATTTTTACTAAGTATGGATGTTGCCACCCTTGTTTTTTCATTCCCTGAAAAAAAAGACGTTTTTTTGTTTTGTTATCTCAAATGTCAGGTGATAAATTGTAGGCAAGCAATGAAATAATGCACTTTCATAGATTATGGATAGGCTAGAATGTCAAAATAATATTTGCTAAGGTTATTTGCAATTTTTCGGGATGCTCTAGAGTCATCAATAAGATATATATTGTTAGGTGTTAATTTTACACACTAATAAACATATAGTTTGGTAGAAATTCTTAATTTGAAATAATAATATTCTGACTAATTATGTCGCATACCTGACATAGCATACGTAGGAACCGTTTTTAAAGTCTGGAGTTATGACAAGATGTCGGGCCGATATTCTAACCTGTCACCCCCTCTTGAAGACGAGCGGATGCGCTACGTGTTGAGCCGCGGTCGTGGGTATGTTGTCCTAAACAACCCAAACTGTGAAATGTGACCCGGATTTGAGAGATTTTATTTCTGCATCTTTTGATGACAATGATCCTACCAAAGATAAAATATGAAATAAGATACTACGCAGATGACAGTCAAGCTCAGGGTATTATTTTGTACAGTATATATTCTGTACATCTTTTTGTGGAAAAGTTTAGGCACTGCTAGTTTGTACAACCCAATCAAGATATAATGAAAGTCCATATAGTTTTTAAACCAACAAAAAAGAAGTTTTTAGATAACTTTTGGTACATATAATTTACAGTCCAATGTCCCCTCCCTCCTGAGTTTTTACCATCAATTATTTTTTTAATTATCGGCTACCGAGCCCTATAAATGTATATTATCCAAGCATGTTTTTGAAGGTCAAACAGCAATATAAAATTATAGAGTAGCTGAACTATTAAAAAAAACAATTATAACATGGTTATTCATTAAACCCATTCCCAGGGAAAATGGGAAACTCATTTTCCCAAAAAAAACTGCTACATTGCTTATGGACATACCTTCTAATATAAAGTGGTAAGGATTTGTGTTTTAGGCAAAAGATCTCAAAAATTTGTACTTTCTTCTTTATGAATTTGTTTGTTTGGTTGGTTCCTACATTCCCTAGTTGCTAGGTACGATGCAACTTGATTATAATATAAAGTAGTAAAGTTTTGTTGTAAGTCCACTATGTCCCTATAACAACATATCCTACAGAATTCTCTTCTCAGAGAAGATCGCTAGACGGTTTTAATTTCCTCCCCTTAGATGCCACCACTAAAAAAAACATATCAAACACTATATAAAAAAAGTATTTTTATTGATTTTTTTACCTATTTACCTAAATCGTTATCTCTGTATTTTACTTAAATACCATATATCTTGAGTTCTTAGATAACTTGAAAAACCAATAAGTTATTCAAGGTCAACGGAAAAACTAAACAGGAGTAAAGTCATATATTTATTCAAGAACAATTTGACAGATCCATTACTGATACTTAAAAATTTGCTTCCATTGGAATATACATTAATTTATCGCCTAGTGTATTATCCTTTAAGATACCTATCTAACTTTAACTCGTGATAATGAAGTCATGGACCTAATATAGCAGAATTATTCAGTTTTCGACGTCATAAAGAAAGTATGAAAGAAATGAACCACTCTAACTGATAATAGACTGTCACAATTAGACCCAATACCTCAAATTTGAAGCCTCCAGATTTAATAACAAAAACACCATACCTTGACCCCTGTTAAAAGAGGAGGGGCTATCTGCTACTTGTAAAGGCAGTCAAAAATTATACATATTAGATATAGATTGTTGGTTAATGGTCACATACAAAATAAATATTTGTGTTCTACCATAAACTACTTGTTGTGCAAGGACCCTTCTCCCCATATTTTTTAACAAAAGAATTGAAATAAATGGGGTATGTTCTTGGTTTATTTATTTATTATTTCAGATCAGCTTAGGTTATATTGGATACAGGGTAGCCCTGCAGAGTTAGGGCATCGCAGGTATAGGCCCTGCATGGATAGGACCCCCCTTCAAGAGTTTAACATAGCAAACAAATCGCTCCTTCCTCTCTTTGTATTAAATAGATCATTAAATTTTCAAATAAGATTTTATTTTTACTGTAAACTCATGACCCATATTTTCTTTTTGAACCTTTGTGTCTGATGATTCGAAATTGGCCCTCTAAGAAAAAAGATTTGAGTATCTTTATTCCACGTAATACTTTATTTTGAATTTCTATTTTTTAAACTCCTAAAGTCAGTTATGAGCTCATCCAAGAAGGAAAACATTATAGAAATATAGTAAATATATTCATTTTGCAATAGTTCATATCTTTAAAACGAAGACGAAAAAAGTCCCTAAAAAATCAGCATGTTACGTAATAAAAACGAGGGATTATCCATCTCTTTTTTAGGGGTTTTCTTTTCCACTCCTTCTCTCCTCATGCCTCATTTTTATGACATCATTGAGGGACTTTCTTCGTATTCCTTTAAAACAATTTCGTCTTTTCTCCTATTCATTGATTTTGATTTTGAAATACACAAAAAATTTAATTTCTATTTAGTTTTTAAAGGGTACCCTTTCCAATCTTCTATAACTAAAATATTGTATTGTGGTTGGGTTACGTTTTAACCAAAACTTTTATTTATCTTTTTTAGATATTTTCATTTTCTTTTCTCTTTCTTTCTTTCTCAATCTTTTTATATAGCTTTCTCCATCTATCTCTTTGTCTCTAACTATCTATCTATCTTCTTCAATTTTTCTCTATTTGTGAATCTATTGTTATGTTATGATCATAATAATGGATCACTACTTTTAGTCATATGTTAATATAAGAAGAGCAAACAAAATTTAGCCATTAATTTTTTTTATAAAAATCCTCGAAAATGATTGGGTATTTAGTATCAGCCCTACCCCTGATTGTTAAAACTAATGAATATACATTAATCTAAATAGTTAATGAAAAAGATTATATCTTGGTTCATGATAAATTAATACATGGAATTTTTTCCTTCCTTTCCCTCTAAAAATTGTTTTTTTAAGCAGTTTCCCTAGTTGCTCAAAAAATCCCTCCCTTTTTGGTTTATTTATGTATTCCAATAGCACATTAACTCTATGACTAGAATAATCAATTAAAACATCGTATTATAGCAGTTTTTCTGTGGATAATAAAATTATAAGATGAGTTCCATTTTTGGTGACCCAAGGAGCCGAAGGCCCGGGCCAACGAAACTGGTATTTATCTAAAAAAAATTATATTTCATTAATTGTAGAATATAAACATTCGATATTATTTTTCAGTATGCATCAGAACTGGTTCTAATAAAAAGGATATTAATCTGGTTGGAAGCCATATTGGAACCCCAAACTACAATTAAACCATTTTTATTTATGTTTATGTTTGTACAACCCAGTTAAAATTTTATATAATTTCTCTCAAATTATTTTAGGCAACTAATAAAGGAATGTATTTTTAAAACTTTGGAGACCAGCATAATTTTCAGTCCATTGTCACCTCCTCTATCGGAAGGGGGAGAGGGAGGCCTTACCGGAACACCCAAATAAAACTTATGGGATATTTTTTCGATTTGAAAAGATTATTTCTTCCCCTTTATTATTCATAGTCATTCTCTGGCATTTGGATAATTTCATTTTAATAGAATTAAATAGAATTTATGATTCTATTCTGGAAATCATTAGAGATATAGATATTCCAGACTAAACATTAATTATAATCATGGAAATAGGGATAGGTCAAGTTATGAGGAATTAATCTTTCCCGGAAAAGACCTAGTCGAGAAACCCTCCCCCCTTCCCTCATTTTGAAGTTAAATGAAAATAAGTAAGTTTATTGGTTGTTTAGGTCAGGGTTAGGCATTGGGAAATAAGTAGGCCTCCCCAAATATCTTTTTTTTAAATGATTAGTTACAAAATTGTAGGTAAATTTGTTGAATAACTGCTTAAATAATATTTAAGGACATACTTACATTTTTATGACTTGATATAGAGATGCCTCGCTTACAAGATTGTACTTTGTTGTCCTAGGAATCAGTATTCCAAAAATCAGATTTATCAAATACTTAAAAATTTGTTGTTAAAAAAGTTGAAAATAAACATGTTTTAAATAGACGTACGGACATTCTTGTAAGGATTATAAAGTTGCCACGCTTTCTAAATTGTACCTAACTACTACAGGTATCATCATGCAAAGTTTGAAATCGATAGGACAATTCTAACATACCTAAATTAACGAAAAAAGCTATCCGGACGGACGGACCTACCCTATTGATTGATAATGTCATACCAAAGAGTGAAAAAAAAATAGAAGCATCGATTATGAAACCATGGACTTTTTAAATTTTTGTTTTCTATATAACCATGATTTCAAACACATATCCAGGGATCTAAAGGGATAAGACAATGGCCGAAAAAATTGATGTACTTCCCCAAAGATGATACACAAAATTGTTAGTTGAAACGTTTGGACACTCAACTCAATGAATCAAGCCTTCAAAATTCATTGAAAGTTTCCAAAGTTCCAACGAATAAAAAAAACGATATTAAAAACTTTGGGGACTAGTGTAAAAAACAGCCCATTGTCCCCTTCCTTCCTGGAACATATCTATATTTTCATCTGAATGCCAGTAGGTTATTCTTTTAATCAAAATAGGAATTTTTAAACCCTTTTACCAACAAGGAAGGGTAAATTGGACTGTAAATAATACTGGTCTTCAAAGTTTTTTTTTCATACGTTCCCTCAATCTTTGAGTGCATCTATAGTTCATTGTTTTATCCCTTAAAATCTCTGATTATTACTAAATAAGTAATTACTGACATTAAAACATGAAAAGTTGTTTAATTTTTTTATTGGGGGGGGGGTGGTGATGGTTATATTTTTCTGCAAATTCTCTTAAGAGGTTGAAGTTACCTTTCCCCAAAAAAGTTATAAACCTTCCCAGGACCTTTAAAGAGCTACGCAATGCATTAACGAAGAACCATGTCAGTCCAGTTAATCCAACTTAGATAGACAGAACTAATATTACTATTGTAAATAAGTAATTGTGAGTTTTAAGTCCCTTTCTTTTGTATGTATTTTTTACCGGAATTTTGTCTTTCCTTATTTGGTCTGCGAAATTGTTTGGCAAATATTTACACTCTACAAATATGTAATCAATCTATCTATCTATCAATGTATCTGTTAATTTAATAATCCATCCATATAACTATATGCATGTCTTTACATCTAAAGTTTTAAAACTATATGTATATGTATAATCTATTTCTCTATTTATCAATAATCTATATGATCATTTATCTATCTATGCCTATCTATCCTTGTCCATCTATCCATGATTTATCAATTTATGTGATGGTTTATCCAATAATCTATCAATCATCTATTTATACACAGGGATTTAAAGGGATAAGACAATAGTCGATAAATTGACAAGTATCCCCAATTAATATAAACAAAATTATCCCTTCAGTAGATTACAATTAGTGGTTGAAATGTTTGGAAACTCAACTTTCAATTTATTAAACCAACCAATCAAAATTTATCAAAAGCCCCCAAAAATTGTAAAACCAACGAATATCTGTGATTATATATCAATAATTTATCCAATTTTTCTAAATATACATATCAATTTGTTATAGCAAATATTAAAAAAAGTAAGCCATTCTTATGTAATTTTCATATTCATAGTACCATAAGTAATCATTAATACCTACAAAGAATTACCAGATGCGATAAAATTATGCGATCTTGAGGGATATAATAATTGACGATAAATTTCTGTACACAACCAATTATTTAACAAATTTATTTCTGATTTATAAATACCGTACTAACACTATGAATTTTAAATCATTTTAATATTAAGAGGTTGAGAGATTTTTTAATAGAAAATATTATTTTTCTTCTAAACTTTAAAACAGAGTACCAAGGGCGTGGATGCCATCTTTGCTGGTCGGGTGAAATTTTACCCCCTCAAAAATATATCTCATGGGGAAGGGGATACGCATTTATTGGTCGGGCTGTCTATCCAGTAGGTGGAAAGAGGATGGGGTAGAGGAGTTGGATGTGGGGAGATCGTTATTTTAGCCCTCTACAGTGTTTACTTTATTATAAAAATCTGGTATAAGATCCAAGTGATTATGCATCCATTTATGGGGTAGGGAATACATACACTACTCCTTGAAGATATTCAGACGAAAGCTTTAATTGAGATGCTTTCCTGCACTGAAATTCTGCTCCCCTTTATTTCTATTATAATACTTTTTTTCTGTATGCTTATTCTTAACTCTTTGTGGATGGCTCGGACCATTTGGGCCTATACCTGCGCTGTCCTATCCCAATGGGGCTATTCAATATAACCTAACCTCACCTGACCTAAAAACATAAAAAAAAACTAAACCACACCTTTTATTTTCAATATATATCATAACAATGTGGGGGGTTTCTTTGCTTGACTAGGCACTTTAAGGGAAACCTTCGTTTTTTACTTTGACAATTCAACTTTTGTAATCATTTAAGAATTTTGAAGAAAAAAAATGGTCACTTGAAAAAGAGTTTAAATTCCCTTAAGATAAAATAACTATGCATTTTATTAGAGTAAAATTTAAATTATGTAATTGCTCCAGAATCAGAATGCATTCAAATATAATTTTAATTTTTACAACGAAGCATTACTTTAAATTGGTTAATTCATTGCTAAATTTTCTTTATCTTTAAATCTATTTTTAAAAGAGCAGCTACTTTATTTAAAGTCCGTAGGTCGATTTTTCCAACTTAAAAGTTTAATTCATTTTGACAATACCTGCCAAAATTTTGGTTTACTATATCGCTGAGATACTAGATGACACGTTATTGCATTTGTTTTTATGTTATCTATAATACATAGTAGAAGGATGGTTTCTGTCCGTCTAAGTTTTAGATCTCACTAATGGCGGTCCTGATTAGGTTGGGCTTTTCAAGCGAAGCCACAAGTGCAATTAGTATGCCATCACATTTATTTCTTTTTCAGTCGTTTCCATTTTATCCTTTAGTCTAACTCTTTTAAAAATACTTGTGTAAAAGATTAATTTTACCCTGATTCTATCAATACAATATTCTGCAATGAATGCTTCCTTAACCCAATTTTTCGAATTAAATATGCTGTACTTTTCTCTTTATCCAAAAAAGTCCAAATATAAACAACAGAATTATTGGACAAAAGTCCTCTAAATAATATATCCCCAAATTTACCATGTGGCAATGTTAAATTTTTGATATAAACAACAGAATTATTGGACAAAAGTCCCCTAAATGATATATCCTCAAATTTACCATGTGGCAATGTTAAATTTATGATATAAACAACAGCATTAAATGGCAAAAATCCATTTATGAATATCCAGTTAATGACCAAAATATTTCTTTTACCTAAACAAAGCATTTTATTTTACCAAAATACTAAATTATCCTCTAGTAGTAAATCCTTACATGAAAGACAGGTGTTCAAGTCAATTACAGATTCCAGGTATGATCCTACAGGTCCTGATTGTCCAGTTCATTAGAAATCTTTAAAAGCTTCCTGTGACCACAATTTTTTACTAGGAGACTTCAAATTTTAAACTTGTACTTTTCTTTCATGACTACATAACATATTGTAATTTCATCAAGATCAATTTTACATTTCTGATACAAACAACAGCGTTATAGGACAAAAAGTCTATTTATAAATATCATCAAATTTACCACATTGCAACCTTACATTTCTGCTATAAACAACAGCATTATTAGACAAAAAAAATCTCCATTTGCCTGGCAATTTTATGGAAGAAAGCTTGTCTCCATCTAAAAAAAATGTAAAAGTAAGATGTATAACCCAGACAAATACCTGGCACAAGTAGTTGTGATTTTTTTTGCTGTGTTTATATTTTGATGCTGATATTCAAAGACCCAATTTAAAGTTGGTACTGGGTCCCCACCTTGTGGATATAGTTACATATAGCTCGTGCCCCTCTATTCTTTTACTTCCATCCATCTATAACCATACAGAGATGAAATATTCAGGGAAATTTCAAAGTGGTCTGTATCCGTTATCAAGTAGAATAAAGTTAGAAGTTTTCTGTCCATGCATTACACTATAGAAAGATTCAAAACTAACTCTTTTTTTAAGCATGGTGCTACATATTAACAATATATAATTGATTTGAATTCAATTATACTTTTAAAGTTTTTTTCCTATATGTTTTTGTAAACAATTAAACCCTTTTGGTAATACTATCGGTTGCGTCTAGAAGCTCTTTATAATTCAGAATGTCCATGCGTAGTGAAAAATTAAATGTAAGATTTTTATGACCAATGAGCATCTCTTTAAGTTTTGAAGGGAAGTGGATATTTATGACGGATTTCTTATTTACACGTCTGCCATATGAGTTAGTATTCTGAAATTTCTTAGGAAGATTCCTTGCAGGAATGGGCATCCAGTTTATTATTCAATCCGCTCCAATATAAAAGAGATTGTTGATATTTATTGTGTAAATTCAACTGCATCTACTCTATAACTTACCTTGTCCGTAATTTTGAATCACCCCTTTTCTTTGCCTCTCTAGGTAGATAAAACTAATTACTGTCAAAAGATAAGAAAATGAAGATAAAAATAAATTAGAGTAAGGCAGAGGAAACTAAAAGCAAGAATAGAGGGATGGTCCAAGTTTTACTTACTATCAGGGATATACAGAGAGTTCGGGTCAAAAAGAAAAATAATCGTTTACATTTTTTAACACTAGCGGAGGGTACGCCTCTATAGGCCTCTACTTTTAAATTTAGTTTAATATCTTTATTTTTTTGGGGGGGAGGGTGATTTTTTCCAGATGCGATTTCTTTTAAATGGATGGACATACCCTTCCCCAAAAAAGTTTTAATTTTTTTAGTGGTTAGAGATATTACAAGTTCATAGAAGTTTATATAGAAATTTTCTTCTTTTATCTAAAACTTGATTCCTTAAATCTTGGAAGAAAAAAAACTAAAGTTTTAAGGCAAGATGTTTGCATATAATGAGATATTAATACAAATTTTGGTATAATTTCATATTTCGTTAGTGGGTCGTCTATGCCCCATCTATACGCCCCTCCCCCATTTGAATGTAGTTTCTATTCCCCTAAATATATCTTCTGAATCTTACCTAACCCAACCTAACCTGAAATTAGGATCTAAAACCAGGGATCTAAAGGGATAAGACACTGGCCTATAATTGGTTTACATCCTGAATGATAATACTCAAAATTACCCCTTCTTTTGATTACAAATAGTGGATAAACGTTTAAACACCCAACTTAAGCAACCAGCCAATCAAAATTCTATAAAAGTCCCCAAAGTTATTAAGCCAACGACTTAGAAAACTTTATGATACAAATTTGGGCACTAAACGTAATAAACAGACCATAGTCCCTTCCTTTCTGATTTAAAACTGGTTATGGGGTGATTCGGGGTGATTGTAGTCTAATAAGTGAACCCACTAACAACTTAAAGGATTTTAACAGGGCTCGGCAGCCGCGCATAAGCCTCAAATTTAAACCCACTTATGTGCAAACAAAAAAAATTCCAAGTAGGTATAGATTGTTTGAGAACAAGTTAAGACATCCTGCTACATTATAAAATTATAATATGATGATTTCACTGAGGCTTACAAGCGGCTGCCGAACTTTGGATTTTGACATACACAATTTCATATGTGCACTTTTTTATATCATCTTTATATGCAAAATAGTATAAATTATGAAAAATAAAAAAGTAATGTCATAATTTTGGAAGCCTTTGGATGTAAAAAAATATTTGTAGTTGAAGCTTCTCTATAATTGTGATTCGATAGCTATTGAGAGGAAAAGAAATATATTATACAGTGTGTTTTAATAGCTTTAAAACTTTTTTTTGTGTTTCAAAATTTTGATTTTTTATCAAAATGAAAAATGGTACATCATTGTTCTTATTTTTATTTTCTTTTTAAATTAGGAGACTTGATCAATAAATAAAACAGTATCTTTTTAAAGAACTTCATATGTAAATTTTTGTACCATTTTACTTCTTTGAAATAAAATGTAGAAATGAACTTTCTAAATTCTAACAATAAAAAAACCTTCTGGGAGGGGAGGGGGGGGGGGTAAAATGCCCCCCCGGCCTATCTTGGAAACTATAAAAAATATTAAGATTTAGGACACGATCAAAAGCAAAGTTAATAATAGGTTTAAGTAAGACCATATATATTTCAAATCGATCCTAAGACGTACAAGCTCTAATCCTAGAAAAGTTTAGCTTTAAAACATCTTAGTACATACTTATAAAAGTACAAGTAAAATAATAGAAACATAGAATAAATGAACATAAGTTGTTAAAACGTACGTTTCTAATATATAAATTGGCCAGTTTAGATTTTGGTTGAATTCATACGTTTTTTTTATGAAGGGGACAAAATGGGATATTTCATTTTATTGGAAAATAAAAATAGCAGGAATCTAAACAATAAATAACAAAAAACCCTCCCGTGACCTATGTGAAGATTTTTATAGAATGGAAAACTTAATCGGTTTAGTAGTTTATAGACAAAAAAAAACTTACTACTTTACATAATAGAAGGTAAAAATGAACCTCTGCACCTTTCAACCTTCTAGAAATGCTCCTAGCAAACAGGAACTTTTTTTTACCCAAGGGGTGGAGTCAGATAAAGTATACCCACTAAGTCAAGATGAATAGACCAGATACTCGAAATAAATTTAACGCCATAGACCGGTTAAACAAAAAAATTGTTTAATGTTATTCTATAATGATTTCCATTATGTCACTATTTTTCAAAATTGACAAAGACAGAATATTATACGCCTAAATTTGCTTGCCCAAAAAAGTATTTTTTTAAAAGTGTAAACAGATTTTGGCGTTAAAACTGCAGAACTACCTATTTTTACACGGTGTTTCACATAAATTGGGGCAGAAACGAGGGAGGCCAACCATAAGATAGTATCATCCCCGTTTTAAAGTTGGAGAGTTGAGTGACAACATTCCTTTAAGCACCAAGTGGAGCAAAAAATAAGTTAAGTAATTGTTAAGTAAACTATTAGGTAAGATATAATATAATTCCATTGCCCACATTAAAATAAATCTATAAGATACCCAACTAAACAAAATTATAAAGAAAAACATAACCATAGTATATCTTTTAAAGTTAGATCTCCAACTACTTTATAACAGTGATATATTTATAATAGGTGGAAATATATAATTACATTGCTTATGCATACTAAAATAACTTTATAAGATACCCAACTAAAAACTTACACATAGCATATCTTTCTAAGTTAGATCTCCAACTCCTATATAACAGTGATATGTTTATAATAGGTGGAAAAATAACCCTATGGCGAGACCCATGAATATACGCTTTTTAATTACACATTCATTGAAAAAAATGTCTAATAATTACCTTTTATGGAAATGCTACTTTTTTTCCTTGTGCAAAAAAATATCGACCGAATCTAGGATACAGGAATTGGTAAATAAGAAATAAAATCATCTATATATATAATTGTATTCAATTAAGACAAAGACCATGGATCTAAGGGATGAGACAATTGATGTACAATCAAAATTATGATAAAGAAAACCCTTTCTGTAGATAAAAATCAATTTTACAAAATTTTGGACACTCTTACTTTTTACCAACCAATCAAGAATAAATAAAGTTTACAAACTCTCCCTGATAAAGACAGACGTAATGATTTAAATTTTTACTTTATTCCTATTTTAAGGTCTTTTTAGAGAAGTAGATGTAAGCGAATTAAGTTATAAATTTAAAACTACAAATCAAAGGGGAAAAATAACAACAATTGTATATACAATAAAATTTAATAGAAATTCATCAATTTGTATATTTTCTGTTTGTTTAGTGGATTTTGTTTAGATATTAAAGAAATAAAAGGCTTTTATAAAGACCTACATAAAGACTTAGAGTAATTATCTATTTTGAGAACAGGGATATTTCATTGGCTTTTAAAATATTAGATCAATCCTAAAAAATATCCTAGGTTAGTCTATGAGTTTTGGTTTAAAAACAATACATAGATACGAAAGAATATGTCAGCCCTAAGAAATAATTTTATAGGAATTGGCCCATTAATTTAGTTTACTTATACCTAATAAGCAAGTGGTAAAATGTATGTTTGTATGCTTAACAAAAAGTTTACCTCTAATCAAATTGGTTACTAGATTTTATAAATATTTTAAAGTTTAATCAGTCAGGTTTTAATCTATTTTTAGACGCAATAGATAAAAACTAAATAAACATAAATTTAAATACATTAACTTTATTATTCTCTTTATATTTCATTTTTTCTTAAATCAAAATTTAAGTATTCAAGGATAATCTAGGGGCGCAGCAGCTACTACATGTATATACTATTTAAAGCACTGTAGTTTATTAAAAGTTAAATAAAATTTGTTACAATCAATATAAAACGTTATCAAGAAAATTGAAGTAGTGTCCAAGTTTACGGGAATTTCCCAGATTTAGATTTGTTTAATGTTTAAAAGATAATTTTATTTTGTTTTTTATACTCTGTTATACTTTACTATCTTTAATGTTTTGCTTAATAATTCATTTTTTTTATAATATTTAGTTCTCTTTTAGGGATATTCTACTTGCAAATATTGATTTACTTTTTAAATATTAGGGGTATTATTTCTAATAGCATATACACTAATAGCGTTACACATGTAACGCATTACAGATAATCAGTCAGTTTTAGGAATCTTAAACTTTATTTAACACATTCTGCAAGTTAAAAATCAAAGAGGTTAGTTATTTGTAAAGGAAACAATAGCAAATAGTCTACCTTTAATATAAAGTAAAAGTTATAAAGTTAATAAACAACAAATTAAATTTCGTTTACAACTTCAAATGGTAAAAATGAAACCTTTTGTTTAACAAAAAAATTCAGTGAAAAACTACGATATTTATTAGAGAATTACTAGACTTTTGGATCACATGTTAATTAAAATTTGTATTAGATAAGCTAATCTATGAATGGTGAATACTTATGTATATTATTGCTCTTGATATAAATCTGGAATTGTAATCAATTTTTCATATCTATATGACCAAATAATAATTAACTGATACAAAAAAGAAGCCTTTTTGCTATTGTATTTAAACGTACTCTAAATGATAATTTAAAGAATTGCAATTTATCGGTGTATTAAATGTAGATTTGTATGGTTATTAAAATAATATAAACCTCGATTTCAATGTCGGCTAGTTGTCGTTGGGGTGATGTAATAGCGGCTTCGGTAACTATTGGTTTCTCAAGGGAAGGGTTTGAGAAAAACATATCACAAAAATATAATTAAAACGACATAAAATTAAAAGTAGAATAGTCTATAAACAGCATATCTTGCATAAAGATTCCCTAAAATAGAGAACATAATCAGTTTTATGGTTAGCAAGATCTTAAAGCAGAACCAGACATAACTACTTTTTTACTTCTTTGTGTCGGAGGAATCCTCTCGAAAAATATCAGAATGAGTAGTTAACCGTTGGAGAGGCGAGGATATCTTCACACAAAAAAATATAGGTGACCAAGAAAATCCTGTACCCCAACATTGAAGTGATAGGGTATCTTCCATACATCAACATACCTTCAAAGGGTACACATCCTTCTAGAGAAAAACTCTATATTGCGACAAACCATAGGGGACAAATTTTATTGAGATAAACTCTTAAGTAAAACACTATAGGATTTTTTTAAATTCTATTTCCAACATATAAGAAATATCTTAGTATAAAAAGTGTTTTGTCGGCTTGAAAACCTATACCTACTCAAATAACACACATTTTCAAAGCTCTACGATCAAATATATTATGATCCTTGATGAAATTATTAAAACCTCACGACAATCTAAGAAAGTGACATTGACCCATTGCTCAATAATTGATAAAATTTTTTTATCAAAATCATTTTTTCAATTGCAGTTTTTGAAAAGAAAATAGATCAATTAATTTTTTTCATATTTTCTTTTTTTAAAAGTTTTTTTTAGGGTCTATAGCATGTATTTATGTTATTTGTGATTATATATCCTTTTAAATATCCTTTTAAAGAAGTTTGTAGTATGTTACTGAATCAAGGTGTTTAAATTTGGGAATCTAAACAAAAAAGTCTAAATCTTACAAAATTTGTATTCATTCAAAACTCAAAGTATTTGTAAAGGACATTACATAGGAATGGCTAATTGTTAAGAAAGCTTCATATAAATAGTTTAGGTGGGTATAAGTTCATATTCAATGATTCAAGCTGCATGTCAATAATTCTTTCCATTAACATCAGGGATCTTAAGGGTTAAGACCCAGAATTGCGATACAAATAAAATTATTGGATAATAAGTGCTAGTTTGCACACACCAAAGTTTAAAGTTACAAATGTTGGGAAACTACTAAAGAGGCTTCTGGTCTTTCTAATACTAAGAACAAGTCTGTCACAGATAAATTGTTTATTAATGATAATGAGGTCACAGGTGGAATAAATATCTGTAATACTTTTAATTAGGGTTGGCAATCCGGAATCCCTGGATCCGGAATCTACCCAATTTTCGGCCAATTTTGGAATCCGAATCCGTAATCCATTTTTTAACAGCAGATTCCGGATTCTTATTTGGTAGGCTTAAGTTAGCGGCTTGAGTTTTTTCTTTCAACTCCTCCTCTTTGAAGGCAAAGATTTTCATCATATATAATATCTTATAAAATCTGGTTTGATTCTCAGAAGTGAATTATAGAGAACACCAAGAACATTAATTTTTAGGACATATGTAGCACTTAATTTTAAAAAAAAATTTTAAAAATCCTTTTAAAATATTGCTAGTATCCGGAATCCAAATCTGGAATCCACCAAAAATAAGAATCCGGAATCTCAATGCATGTCACCCCCTGCCTTGAAGACTGTTGTTTTGGCTATTTTAAGTTTTGTTGGCACTTTCCCTGATTTGATGGAAAGATTAAATATATGACAGAGAGGTTTTTTTTTTACAGAATCAATAATCTTTTTAAGTACAAAGCTTCTTTTGTTTTGCCATTTTAAGACCACCTCAACTATTTGAGCAGTGGTATTTTCAGGTATTGAAAAGATGTGTCCTGATTCTTCAAGGTAAGAATCAGGTGGTCTATCAGATGGTTCGATCCTTTCATTTATTGTGCTTGCTATTGAGGTAAAATGTTGATTAAAAGTAGTAATTGCAATTTGTCGAATTTTTGGGCCAGATTCGGATTCCGGATTCTTAAAGAATCTGTCAAAAAAAGTGGTGGATTCCTTGTCATTATATAGCCCATACTGGTCCATTATTTAAAACACTAAAAATTCTACCATTTGAATTGTTAGTGCAATACCTCAGAGTTAAATTCATGTATGAATTTAAACTTAACCCATTAGTGACGAACCGGGTATTAAAACCCGGTTCCAGAAAATGTAAAAAAAAAACGGTTTCCAGCTTCATAATTGCATCATTCTCAGTATGAATCCCCCCTCTACTACCCTGGCTTTCATTTCCCCCTGGAGCAGGCAGTTT
>LS055325.1:0-17041 GCA_900241095.1 Acartia tonsa
TTTTATACCTTAAATGGTTTTGTGGATATTTGTATCTATCTCTCCATACTTTATAATTTGGTGTAAATACTCTTCTATAATTAATATCATGTATATTTTAGTTTGGGTTTTAATTTTTTTTTTTAAGTTTTAGCTTTCTAGAATTTTTACGTCTGAAAGATTTGGGTAAATTCAATTAAAACCAAAAAAGTAAAACTAGAAATACATATTAATTTTGTCACTCATTCAAAATTTTTATTTAATATGGCTAAATTTAAAAAAATTATATATCTGTTACAATTTCTTACTTTCTAATAGCTTCCCACAGAGACCTATGGTCTTGACAGTCTGACAAATAATCTTCAAGCCCATTAAAATCCTGCAATATGCAAACACAAATCTTTATATAAATCAAAATGATATATATTAGATCCGTTTAAATACAAGGGTGACAACATCCATAAAAGCAAAGCTCTGAACTGGTAAGGCAAAGATACAATTAACACTTGTAGAGTGTCAGAAATTATTAAGCAAAATAAAAACGTATGAGTCAAAACAAAAACTGCAATAACACATACTTAGATTTTCAGAACCTGATTATAGAGATGCTTCGCTTATAACATTATACCTTGTTGTGATAGTATTCAGTATTCCAAACAGATAAATATGATAATTATATCACATAAATAATTATTATCAAAAGGTTAAAAATTAACATGTTTTGAATGGACGTACGGCCTTTTTTGTAACGATTTTAGAGTTGCTACGCTTTCTAAATCGTTCCTAACTGTTATATGAATCAGCATACAAAGTTTGAAATTGATTCTAATTATTACGTACGGACGTATCGACCATAATTATAAAAAAGCTTCTCTTTTAAAACAGATGATAACCATTCCCCTCATTCTATACCTATTGATAGGACAGTTCTAACAAGCATAGATTAACAATCAGAGCTATCTCTTGTGGACTTATAGTGTGACGGACCAACCCTAATTGTAGAAAAGTTTCACTTTATACAAAAAAAAAATGTTAAATAAAAAGACTTGGAAAAATAGAAAAATTAAAATCTTTAATAGAAATTTCAGCCATCTATATTTGATAGCAGATGAGAAAAAAAACTTATTTTTGCTATAAAAATACCTCCCAATGACTTATGGTCCATGTAAAATATAGAGTAATTGCTTTGAGAGTTTTTTTTTTGATTCCAAAGTTTAGTTTGCTTGATGGGGAGATTAATCAGACAACACGAAGAATAACAAAACAAGAATGACAACATCCACAAGTAGGAAAGATCCTTATTGTTAATTTTAATAGTTATTACATAATAGCAAATCATAGAAGGTATCAAAAGCATAACAGACAGATGGACATGTTAAATTGTTTATAACTTGCGGATGTTAGGGAAAAAGCCCGTTCCCTTCACCATGCTCAATTTTATTTTTAAGAAGAAAAAGTAAAAAAATGGTTTGGGGGTGGAGATATACTCCCCCAAAATAGTTTAAACCTTCAATTGACCTATAAGAAGCTTCATTTTAAAGTAGAACCAAATCGGTTCAGTGGTTATTGGGATCCTTCGATAGAGACAAAAATCTCACTATTTTATATATAATGAGATACCATACGATATAAGTATAATTGCAAATGATATAAATTAAATTTATTTTAAAAAATCCCCTAAAATTATGATAGAAAATCTTCGAATATTTTTAACGAATCAACTAATCTTTAGTTCAAATTAGATATTTGATAATTACAAACGTACAAAAAACTTAAATTTTCGTAATGGCCAAAAGTGTTTCCAAGAAGACAGGAAAAAGGAGGTCTAAAGCAGCTCCAAAAAGATCAAATAGACCCATGCTTGCTAGAGATTCCAAAGGAAGATTTATCAAACAATCCTCAACCAAAATGACAGAAGCAGAGATGTCCAAAGGATCGGCAAAAAAATCAAGTAGACCAATTCTAAAAAGAGATTCTAAAGGAAGATACATGAAACAGACAATGAATCTGAAGAAAGCTGGTCCTTCAGGCCGTACTGTAACAAAAGTACGCCATCAAACTAAAAATAAAAACATTGAACATGGCATTAAGCGCAATAACACGAAGACACATGTGGACACCAAGCGCAAGGACTCCGTAAGACAAAAGAGGAACCAGCACGTCAAGACCAAGAGGAGAACCAAGGGAAAGCACGAGGAGGAAAGAAAAATTGCCGAGGAGATGTAAATAAAATTTTAAATATCCTAAATTTCCAATAAATAATTTTTAAATAAAAAATAGATATTTATTTTTTATAACCGATAATATTGGTGAAACATGATCTGTAGATAATTATTTATCAAATTAAATATCGTTTTTAGGGAAAAAGAAGTCAGAAAGTCTAACATAGCAATGATTATTTAAAATAATAAAATATTGTAAATCATTAATCGACAAAAGTATTCATTTTTTCCTCGCATAATGGACAGATATCTGCAGATAAAAAAATCAACGAATTTCGTTTTTTAAATAAGTTTACCTGGATTACTGGAGGATAATCAAGTGGATACAGAAAGCTGAAGGATGTATTTTCACGTAAATTCTTGTTACATCGTCGCAAATAATCAATAAATATCTAAATCAAGAATTGTACATTTTAGGCTCAGATTGAACTTCCTTGTTAATTGGCGAATTTGAAATACCTATAAACATATATTAATTAAGATATGTGCGCCGTATAATATTAAACTTTTATGAGCGTGTGCCGTATAATAATAAACTTTTAAAATGTCTAAGACGAAAATTGTCCTTGTGATTTTAACTGTTGCTACTTAGCTGTTGTGCTTTTTTGAAATAAACTTTAAGCTAATATTTGTTTTCTTTAGTTTTATGTCATTTTATGTTAGTTTGACTTTAACAAAGTATTTAACGCTAGTAAGCTTATATTTTGCTAGGGTTCTCATGGTAATTGAGAAAACATATTTAAACTTCTAACCTAGACTATGTTAGTCAAATTTCCAGAAGTGCAACCTAAATGCATTACTGACAGACCAACCAATTGATGTAAATTTCGAGAGAAAAAAAGTTTACCTTAACTGCAGAAAATTCTATGTCTATGACAAACAGCGCAACTGACATTGGTCCATCCCAACTTGAGGATAACTGAAAAGAAATTTATATCCTGTATGTTAAAGCAACTAGATGTCTAACTGCATGTATGTATGTCCGATAAGATCTCGAAAACGGGTTGGAGAGATTGATTCCCTATTTTTAGAGAAGTTTTTAGGATATTTGTCGAGGGGGGAACGACACTCCCCCTGTCGAATAATTACCCTCCCTTTTTGGGTATAATAATCTATATCAGCACTAATCCTTTTGCTTTTTTATTTAAAAATCCAATCACTAAGAAAAAACACATTTGAATATCAAAAATCAATTACTGAACATGATATACAATACGTGGATATGGTAACAGGGATTTTTTTGTCGTCAATTGAGGTTGCTGAACAGTCTTCAGATATTGAAAAGTACGTTCCTCCTTCCGTCAAGGGAGGGAATGGTATAAGTTCATAATATCCATTCACAATATCCATGTACTTAATATCCATTATTACTGAATACCTGAACAATATCCACAAGTCTATCAAAGGAAGCTTGAGTGGCTACAGTAATATTATATGCATCTCCTAATCTTCTGTAATAAAGTTTTTAATAATTCGTATAATGGAAGAAAACGAAGAAAACCCAGCGGGGCAATCATTTACTAATACCTTACCTAAAATAAACTATCAACAGTTACTGTGAAAATACGACGAAACCCGCTGCTTCGTTTTCTTTCCATGATCCAATAATTCAAATCAATTTAGAATATGTTATTGCCCTAGTACCATTATACTTAAACTAATTGTATCTTTATTTGATTTTTAAAATTTTGCTCGTACTAAATATCAAATCTGATGTAAGATAGTTATAATTAGCTATGACCATAACTGTTTTTAAAAATTAAGAAATTATTTTTACCTAAAATTTTTACCCACTATAACGTGGTCGAAAATGGCAAACTTTCCGGAAAAGTCCCTCCGCCCTAATCTTAGATCCTAAAATATTAATCTATTGATACAATATAAAAAAATGAAAAATAATAAGTATTTCTCTTTTTTGACATTTGACTTTACAAACATTTTTTCCAATTGTAACATTTAGAGCAGGTCATTTTGTTTATATTCAATTGTCCTTTTGGATCGCTACTGATGCAAAATGTCTAATTTTTAAAAGAAATACTTTTAAATCTGCCAAAAAAAAGCAAGGATAAGTGATTTCAGATGTTTGCGAAAATTTATTTTATCTATTTTTCAAATACATAGCACATACCAAATTTAAAATTTCCGAATCTTCTTTCAAACTTATTGTTTGATCCAAAATCTAAAATTCAAAGTTCTGATATGAAGTAGAATGAAGTCTGTCCGTTAGTTTGTCCCCTAATATTTCGCTAATCGTTGAGTCGATAAGGTTCAGCTTTAGTTGGCCCGGTGCTGGTTTAAAGCCACTTTACAGGGAGTGGGACCTAACTCCTTTTAAATGTGCTTTTTAGAAACCCCCTCCCCCTCCAAAAAAATTGATATAACAAAAAAAAACGTTGATCCTATTATAGTTTTTTTTTAATAGCTACAATATTTAAATTTCTAATATTCTTTAATTATAATTTACTTGAAGTTGAACAATAATAAGATATCGTTGTTTGAAATTAATTTTTGATGATTTAGCCAATTTTAAATGACGATTAAAGTAAAATAAAGGTCGTGTATATTTTCACAAAAACAATTTAGCAAAATCCACCAGAGGTTAAATATGACATTAATGTCCATTGTAGCACAGCATTAACAAGATATCATTTAAGTAAAACATTTACTTTGATTTGTTAAAAAATAAGGATAAAAATATCAATAAAAGCGAATCTGTGAAACGGAAGGACAAACGAACATCACTTGTTGAGTGTCAAACTTAATAAGCAAAATATAAATGCTTAAGTCTTAACAAAATTTTAAGTAAATTTGTTGCAAAAATCTTAAATACATGATACTGTTTCAGGACATACTAACATTTTAAGGACTTGATTATAGAGATGCTTCGCTTATAACATTGTACCTTGTTGTAATATAAATTAGTATTACAAAAAAGTAAATAATTAGCATGTTTTAAATAGTCGTAAGGACTTTCTGGTAACGATTATATAGTTGCACCGCTTCCTAAATCGTACGATTCATATACAACTTTTATATAAAAAGTTCATAAAATATTAATTTCTGATAGGTTAATTGTAAATAATAAAATATTTCTTACCTTGGTATGGAAAGCATTAATTTCTCCTGCCATTGAAGGGCTAAAATAAATATAATTATTGAGCGTATGATAGCAAGAAAGTTGAACAAATTTCAAATAAAAGATTTAAAATCAAGCAAAAAGATGATTTTACCCCTGTCTCTACAATTTCTATTGATATTTGTCGTCTATATATAAAAGTGGGGGTCAAAGCTGACAATTATCCACATGCCCTTATTCGTGCCTTGTATTATTATCCTTGACTCTATGGTATTAAATAAGGACCATGGCTTCCATTTTACCACTCACATTCAGGGATCTTAAGGGATAAGACAGTGGCCGATAAACATCGCAAATGGTTATACACAAAATTACCCCTTCTGTATATTACAATTAGTGGTTGAAACGTTTGGACACTTAATTTAACGAACCAACTAATCATCTTTACTTTACTATAAATTTTACCACCTTCCCCTCTCACTCCCCTTCCAAGTCCTTGAACTGACGGACCGACGGCACGAGTCATTTGTAAAGTAGGTGCCCTCCTATGGAATCAATAGCCCAATCTATTCTAAAGCTAGGGTAAATAAAATTATAATTTCTCTGAGGCTATATTAGAGGCCTGATTTTTCTAATGTAGATTATCAATAGGGTATAATTAAACTTTTAAAAACTTGACTACTTTTTAGCATTTTTTTTGCATTTTGCGTTTTTAAATAATTAAAAAAAATTACCTGGAAGCTTCTAAAACTATGGAATAATAGGTTAAGATTATAATTGATAAAAACAACGTCTCTGCCATAAAGTTCATTTTCAAGCATTTTTAGATCTATTTTAATAAAGAATATATAGTTGGAATAATTAATAAGATAAGGTATACATATATAGATTTCTTGAAATCCTATCCTCTAATATAAAGTAGTAAAGATGTTTTGTCTGAAGCTTAAGATCTCAATAACCTAAACTGGCTGTGTTCTCCTTTTTGGGGAAGCTTCACATAGGTCCTTGGATGGTTTTAGGCAGATTTAATATTTCAGATTAAGGCCTTGGGATGATTTTTCTGCTCCGTTTTTTTCCTTTGATTAGGTCAGTTGGTCTATCGGAAAAGGAGATTTTGTGATAATAAGAGAAAAATTCAATTTACTCAGCTGCTACTAAAGATATAAAGATTAAATTTCTCGACTACTGTAACTACTGAATCTATAATATTATACAAGGTCAAATCGGTCCGTCGGTTATGCTATAAAGGACATCTATAATACAAAATAATGATGTTTGTCTGTCTGTCCGTCCGTCTGTCCCTTAAGATCTCGGTAACCACTGAACCGATTGGATTCTAATCTTCAGGGTTTATACCTATTGGTCCTGTGGTGGTTTTAAGCTATTTTTTGGGGGGGTGGGACGCCCCCAACCCCCCCCCCAAAAAAAAAATTCTGGGGAAACTACTTCACATAAATTATTGGCGGCAGCACCAGAAATAGATTTTTTTTCTCTTAATTTAAATTTTTTTTTAATTACCTCATGGGGCAAAGCCCCTATAGGCTAGGGGCGAAGCCGCTAGTGGATTTAAAAAGAAATACTGAAATAACTTTGGGTTTTGATCATCTACTCAACAAACTTCATTTGACAGTCTGTCTGTTAGACCGTTCCCATTGTTTTAGTAGTGTTTTTTTTTTCATATTTCTGTGCCTTACTTCTTAAATACCTAAATGTTTTTTACGTGTACATGATATGTACTTTAATATAAAATGCATAACGTCGTTTGATGATATACTGTCATGTACTACCATTCTTAACTGTGTAACATTTTTAGAACAAGTAATCTGTTAGTGGCGAAACTACTCTATAAGTAATGCGTCTGTCTGTATGCTAAATTCTCTATCCCTATCTTACTATTGCTCTGTTTAGTATTTTGCATTCTTTATAAATGTTATCTTATCTCCTTTTCCTTATATCTCATTGTTATCTCTCATATCTTTCATATCTATCTCTTTCTCTCTCTATTTTTCTCTTTTTTAGATAATCTTTTCAAAAAGCTTCGCTACTTATGAACGTAAACTTTATATATACCAAGATTAAAAATATTGAAACATTTTTAGGATTATTTATCATGCAATTTTATAAAAGAAACAACAAGAAATGTTATGTTCTTAATCAGAGGTGGATTCTTCAAAGAACTTTTTGGCTCATTGCCTCAATAAAAACAGTGATGCTCGCAAATTTTTTGTGTGAAAAAACATCCAAAATCGCAAAAAAAATCTATAAAAATTAATCAAAATTTTATGTTAATAACCCTTTTATATATGATGTATAATTTTTGTAGATTTTTTATGCGATTTTGGAGGATTTTTCACAAAAATGCTTAGCGAGCCTCACTGATTTTAGTGAGGCAGTGAACTAAAAAGTTTTTTAAGAATCCACCTCAGTGTCCCTTTTCATTTTTAAGTTCTTAAGTTTCTTCATAAAACAAGGAAGTAACACTGAAATATAAATCACTTACTATGTGATTCAAAAACTAACGCACTTGCCTCTGTAAGACGTAAATACCCCAGATATATAGGGTATCTTTGCTACTTATAACTTTAGATAAACTAGAGGTAAGTATAAACTAATATACTATTTTCATTTGCCCGGCAACTTTCACATAGCAGACGTGATATTTATTTTCATAACATTGGAAATGCGCCAACTATTGAGAAATTCTGACCCCTAATAAGGATATAATGCTAGGAAAGTCGATGATCAATAAGACATTTTTAATTTGGGTGTGTGTGTTTCTGTATGTACTGAAGGATCTCTCTAAACGCTGAACCTATATGGTTCTCCTTTACAATGTAGTTTCTCATAGGTCCTGGGAAGGTTTTTAATTGTATATGGGGAGGGTTCCATCACCCTCCCAAGAGAAATCGCCCCTAGAAAATAAATACTTACTGTACTTCCCTTCGTGCAGGAGTGTCAAAACTGTTTCTTTTTAAAACTAAAATTTTAAGTGCCCTAGAGGGGGCGTAGCCTCTTGTGTGTATATAATGTAGAAATTTTGTAAAATTTCATTTTTATTATATTATCACTTCTCTATAACTAAAATAGTTACGTCAATATGTATCTCGGTTAGAGTAAGACACAAAATACAATTGCAGGAAACTTCATAACTGCAAACTTGTTTAAAATTAAACAAGGATGACAACATTCATAAAAGCGAAGCTCTGAAATGGAAGTACAAGCAAGCGAACATTAACACTTGTAGAGTATTAGAACTGAATTAGCAGACTATTTAGATATAAGTGTATTCAAAATTGTGATTTCGTGACAATGCCTCATAAGACGCGCTTCATCGTATTTTCACAGTAGCTTTTCTCCTGTTTCTAGCCCCTGCGGGGGTCTGTAATCATGCGGAGCAATCACCTAACCTAACATAACCTGTCAAAATACGACGAAACGGCCCTTAAGAGGCGTTGTCACGAAAGGGACTATACCCAGACATTTTTATTCAGATTTCTAAATAACATTGGTAAATGTTCGTTTGTTCAGGGATAAGGGATAGGAAACCTGGCCATTAATTAGGTCCCGGCCTAGTTTCTAAAGGGATATTGCAACTTTTACCATTTCCTAATTAAATGCAGTGTGGCCACAACCAAAAAAATACTGATACTGAAGAAAAAAAAGGAAATACTGTTCAGCATTCCGTCGGTGATGGTCACTTGCATTTCAGTGTCCACGTAAATTTGCGCCCTTCCCCATCACCCCCCAGCTAAACTGGACAGTGACTCACCCCTTTTTATGGTCACCCTTGTGGCCTCAATAATCTGCCGTACAAAACAACACGACTGAACACGCTATCACTCTCCACCAATAGGATTAGCGTATATCTCACGTGACATCATAAGTGAGAATATCATTGGCTGAATATTCACCAATTACAGTGACACAACGGATCACATGATCAGGCTCAACTAGTGATTGGCCACGGTAAACATAAACAAAAATCAGCTGAAGTGAACACGTGTAACTCAATATCAGAGTGAATTATATTAACAATTATATGATAGAATATTTTTGTAAACCCCGGATAATAAGTGCATAGTATAACCTATCTATATTGAATTAAAAAACATACCAATTAGCTCAGTGATTTATCGGCCTATTCAATACACAAATAACAATTGTCTTTATCTAGTGACTTATTTGCCTGTTCTCTTTCAGATTCAGCGAAATGGCTGACAACGAAGGCAGCGACAATATCAAGGATATTGTATTCCAATATGCGAATCGCTCGAATGGCAGCATTGGAGCCACAGCCCTGATAAATATCCTGTCCAAGGTAATGAAAGGAGAGAACAATTTTGATACAGCCGATCAATTAATCAGAATTGAAAAGTTGGAGAAGGATCTGGCAACAATCAAACAGAGAGAAGGCAGCAGCGAGACTACGATCCAAGGTATTCAGGATAGCATTGACAACCTGAAAAACTCAATCAAGAAGGCAGACCTGGACCTCAAGAACAAGATGGACGAGATGATAATCCATTACGACAGCAGAATCGGCAAACTGGAGCAGCTCTCTACCCTGCAAATACTACAGCTGAACAACCGGGAGAGAAGGGACCGCTCCTTCTCAATCAAAATTCACAACTACGCAGACTACACGCTAACCGGCCAACCACAGATATCAAACATATTTGACAAGCTGCTTAAACCAAGCCTAGAGGATGCTCACAAGAATGGAGATCTAGATGAAATCCCAAGTTCCTGGTTACAGTGTGCTGAATATGGACATCCGTTAGGTAACATGAGAGATAAGGACGCGGCGACTCCACGGAACTACATTATCCGCCTGAGCTCCAGATATTACCTGGAGGCGATTTTAAAATATAAGAAGACGCACGTTGACAACCTGAATGAGCAGAACAAGGCCACTAACAAATCCTACGCTGAATCCGTCCGCTCTGGCAAATTTTACCCCTGCAGAGTGGGGATAGATACGACTGCACTTGACAGGGATGTACTCTCCTGGCTCTGCCGCCATCCGGAAGTCCATAGAGCCTACCTGCGTGGCCAACGAATGGTTTTCAGTCTAGAGAACAAGCCTTTCCAATTCTTCACAGTTCAGAACCCGTACGGCCGTTCATTAAAGGAGTTAATATCCCCGCCGATCGATGAGAAGCAGTGGATTAGGGCCAGGAACAAACAAAGCCCATTTGCGCAACCAGCTTTCATTAATGGCCGCCTCAACGAAGGTCACCTAATGGACATGAACAACCCGACGAAGATTAATCCACTACTAGCCGACATAGACGAAGAAGAGTTAGAGGACGGGATCAGCCAGATTGAGCCAACAAATGGACCAGCAGCACCGAAGACAAATAAGAAGAGGAAGCATGATTTCACTCCACTTAAGCTTTTCAATGAGAGCAGCAGGAGTCCTGCCATGAAACAGCTGAAATTCAACACTCCAACTCACAACAGATTTGCAGGTTTAGCACCAGAAATATCTCTGGACGCCGAGGACCAAATCCAAAGACAGATTCCAACGGACAGCCTACACCAGCAGATAACGGTTACCAGGGATGAGATCTCGGAGGACGCGAACAATATAACAGATCAAATCTCTAAAAAATCGACAGTCAGAGAAATCGCATTATCCCTCATTGAAAATGAAGTAGCCGACATACTAGCCAACCCCAAGGATCAGAAGAAAGCGGAGCAACATTCCAGGGATGCATCAACTTCAAGGGATGTATCATCTTCCAGAGACGTATCCTCCAGGGATGTATCCGTACGAGACGCATCGATGTCAAGTGAGGATGAGACACCCAACACGCAGCAGTTAAAGGGTTGCCTGCCTAAAAAGCAAAGGAAGCAACCTACCCGCAGCTCTCAGTCTACCCGCAGCGCTCAACCAGCGGCCGCCATCAATTAATCAACCACCTGCGGTTCGATAACCGCCAGTCAGATTCACCACAGCAACCACCTGCGGTTAGCAGGGGTACAGCCAGTAATTTTAACTGCGACCAGCCACCTGCGGCTTGGTAAATCCACCTGCGGTACAGCAGTGTGCAACTTCAACATTGCAAATAGCCACCTGCGGCTCAATAAATCCACCTGCGGAACAGCAGTGTGCAACTATAACATTGTAAACAGCCACCTGCGGCTCAACAAATCCACCTGCGGATTTCTACAGCAGGTGATCATACAATACCAACACTTCTTCATTGAACTTTTGACCACCTGCGGCATTTAATCCAACAGTCCGCATGCAGCCCAGCACAGCAGGTTACATTTTCAAATTATAAACACTAAGCCACCTGCGGCAAAAGTGCCACTTGCGGCAGAAATAAATAAATAAATAATAATATGTTAGCAGGTGCACTAAATTACACTAACTCTACATAAACATTTGGCCACCTGCGGCAGATATTGCCACCTGCGGCAGAGATAAATTATCAACAAGTGTATTAGTTGAAAATCGTAATTTCAATTGTTTCGTAGTAATTACTTAATATTCTTTTCATAATTTTCTTTTTTTACGATCTTCTTCTTCTATTTCTCAAACTAAATAAGTTAGCACGTTTCATTATAATTTTTACCAATGCCAAAAGCCAAAATAAAACTAAGAATAAACAGAAGTAACGTTGTTATTTTTTCCAATGTATACATAGTAATAATAACTTACAGACTAGTATTTTTTTCGTATTGTTATTTTATCCAATGTATACATAGTAATAGTAACTTACAGACTAGTATTTTTTCTTTTAATCTGTGTTTACCTCGGATATATTATTACGATAGACTCGCACAAGTTCATTTTTTCTTTTTAAATATTTTACGTTTATCTTTCTCTTCTGTTTATCTTAAATATTTTTTCTTTCTTTTTAATTATAGTCTAGTAAAAGAACACTTTTCCTTTAATAATATACGCAAGATTCAATACTTTCATTCCGATATCAAATGCCAAATTAAAGTCAAACTGACATTAATTAATATTAGCAATGTTTCCTACTTTTTCAATGTACCCTATAAATAATATGTAATAAAATAACTTACAGACTAGTAACATTTTATTATTTTTCTCATTCTTCATATAATGTCTCTTTCTTAATAATATTATAGCGTAAGAGCATTGAAACATCAGCTAACAAATTTTACATATGTTCACGGGAAAAGGAGATTAATTGCTTTTTCTCCTTTCTCTTCTCTTATTTTCCGTATATCTTTTCTATTTTTTATTTTTTACCTTTTCTTAACATTTAATATAGTACATACATATAACATGTTAAAGTTGATATAAGATTGAATGTATCCAATTCTCGATTAGTAAATAACATAAATAACGGGTTGACCGCGAACCAGTGGCGGGGGGGGGAGGGGGGGATGCAAAGGAACGGGAAGCAATAGATGCTGACCAGCACCAAAGAACCCATTGGATCGACGTCGGGGAGGTGGGGTCGGAAGGGGGGTAGGGATAATAGTAAATATGTCATGGTTGTCATAGTATTAATATTAACTACAGAGTGGAGCAATAGTATGTACGAATTAATTAGGTTTTTAATTAGGAACTTTTGATTAAATGATTGAGCTTGACCCAAATGAAATTGACGATAATATCAACATATTAAGAGAAGAAGTTGTAAACGCAAATAGAGTAATTAATATAGCAGATAATGAAGTAGCTAACATTCACAACCTCATAGACAATAGTATTACTGAACTTAACAACGATATTCGTCTTAACCTAAACTGCCAGGTACTATATGGTACTAATTATTCGGATTTTACTAATGATCTTAATTTACCGACTTGCAAATACTACAGCGAAGACGACATCAAAAACTTCCTTAATGCAACTAATGCGAAATACTTATCTACCTTTTCTATTAACGTACAGTCTATTTTGAGTAAATATAATGACGTCACGCTATTCATAGACAATATAAACTCGGGCAGTTCAAAACTCAATATTTTAGCCATGCAAGAAATTTGGCACTCGTTTGATCTCACCTTTAATGGATATCAATATATAAAGAATAGCAGGAGATCAGGGAGCGGCGGCGGGGTAGGTTTTCTAGTCAGTAAAGGAATAGCAGTAACAAGTATAAACGACGACAAATTCTTTAGGGATAGAATCTATGAATGCCTCACATTAAGTATAACGGTATGCAATTTAAAAATACATTCTGTTAAATGTTTACCGTCCGCCAACCGCCCCTGGCATGACTAGGAGCGCGGCAGTCAATGAATTCTTAGCGATACTTGAAGCACACCTTGACTTTTTGGACAGACATAATACGCCAGTAATTTTATTCTCTGACTTTAATATAAACTTTTTCAAGCTAAATCAACCAAACTCGGAAGCGTGCTCATTATTTAACATTCTAATTTCGAATGCATACGTACCTACAATAAGCAGAGCTACGAGAACAACAGACAACACATACTCTTTGATTGACAATATTGCATGTAAAAATATAATAGGGAAGGTTGACTTATGCGAAATAATCCCAACTAATATCTCTGACCATTACATGTTGGTTAACTTAATTCAGCTAAAAAATCCACCAAATAATAGACAAAAGGCTCAACCAAGTTATAAAAGATCTTTCAATAACGAGAATCTAGAGAAATTTAGGACAGCACTAGCAATTACGGACTGGAGAGAAGTTATAAATGAGAAAGAGGACGTAAATAAGGCATATGCGATTTTCATTAGCAAATTTTTAAAAATTTTAGATCAAAATATACCTAATAAGGCAGTAAACAATAGAGAGAGAACCACACCAATAAATCAACACATGACAAAAGAGCTTAAAAAAAGTAGACTCAAAAAGAAACAATTATATTTAGCACGCAAAAACTCACCGGAGGACGCAGAGATTTATAGAAATTTCAGGAACAATTTTAACAGAGCTAATAGAAAGGCTAAAAAACTTCATTACAGAGAGAGAATATTAGATGCAGGGGGTAATTCTAAAAAACTTTGGGACATTCTGAAAGATACTATGGGGACCAGCAAGAAGGACACACGAATAGAGTACATTGAAGTGGGCAATGAAAAAATATACGATGACACTGAAATTGCAAATAAATTTAATGAATATTTAGCTAACATTGGCCGGAGCTTAACCCCACTATTACCTAAAATACACAGCAGTACATATCAAAACTACCTCCCCCCCCCGGCAGAAAATACATTCTTTATAAGACCAATAACAGAGAGATTTTTACTGGAATTACTGGGTAACATGAAACACAAGAAAAGCTCTGACGATAACGATATTAGCCTATACTTAGTCAACTTTGTAAGAATAACAATAATTAAGCCTTTATTACATATAATAAACCTTAGCTTTGCGACGGGGACAATGCCGGACGGACAGAAAATAACACGGACAATATTAATCCATAAAAGCGGACCATTCTACTGCCTCGACAATTATCGAGGAGTATCTCTTATTAATAGTTTCTCCAAAATCCAAGAAAAATGCCTTTATATTCAGTTAATGGAATTCTTACAGCAACAAAGATATTTTAATAAACTACAATATGGTTTTCGCCCAGGAAGATCAACTTTCCACGCAATAGTACACCTAGTCAACAAAATCACTGCATGCCTTGCATCTGGCAGAGTCGCGATGGTCGTTCTGCTTGATGTAAGGAAATGCTTTGATATGTTAGATAGGTCCATTTTACTTTAAAAACTAGAAAATTTAGGGGTAAGAGGACACGCACTTAAATGGTTTAAAAGTTACTTTAAAGAGCGACGACAAAGAGTTTTTTATAAAGGAGTAAATTCTAGTAGAACCGAGCTAATTGACTGGGGTGTGCTTCAAGGATCGATTTTAGGCGTATTGCTATTTCTTATTTATGTTAACGATATTGATTCATGTTCGGACACGCTACTTAGCTACTTATTTGCAGATGATAATTGCGCTTTTTTAGAGAGCGACACTTTAACTAATCTCATTAATCTAGCAAACATTGAACTACCTAAATTACTAGCCTGGTATAGCAATAACAAATTATTATTACATCCGAAGAAAACGAAAGTTCTTATCTTCGGTTTATCACGGAACGAACGTTTTATAGATAATGTTAACTTAGGTCTACTAAGGGATTTCCCAGTATATTTTGACATGAACGACGAAGGACAGAATGACCCAGGAAAAATTACTAAATTAACCCTCACTCCCAATGAAAACGAAAAGTTTTGTAGGCATTTAGGAGTTCTAGGACAACAAACTTTCATACAAATTTCACTTTGACAATCTAAGAATAAGAATTAGTAAAATCATTTTTACAATGAAAATTATGAAGAATCTCCTACATAAACGCCATCTTATTTTAATATATAACGCATATCTCAAGAGTCTTTTGGATTATTGCTCCCCCCTCTTTATCGGTTTACCTAGCGCACGCACCAAACCTATAATGAATTTACAAAAGAAAGCAGTTAGGATTATCAGTAGAACCAATAATAGGGCACACACTAAGGAATTATTCATTGAACTAGGATTACTTCCCTTTAAGAAATTAGTTTTATTTAATACTGCTAGATTCATGTTTCTTTACATGAATAAAAAAGTACCTGCAATGTTCGATGACACTTGGAAATTAAATAGAGATATGAGAACACGAGAGCTAAGGAATGACAATGACTTTAACGTCCAATTTACGAACAAACAGTACCTTAAATCACTCCCACTTTTCGCTTTTCCAAGCGTCTGGAACAATCTACCAGCAGATATTAAATCCTTACAAGACAAAAACCTCTTTAATAGGAAACTTTTTCTACACCTACTACTGACAGACTAACGTAATTTAATAAGATTTCTTCTCGGAATAACTTAGTGTAATGCTAGGTAGCTAATTATAATTATAATTTTAACATCGTAATAGGACTTAGGACTTAACAAAACATCGATTCAAATTTTTACATTATTTTTATAAACTTTAATCGGCGAACAACGTGGAGCAATAACGCAACACCTATTTATATCATTGTTTACCACGTTTGCAAATAATTTTTTAGCTAGACAGTGGTTACAGGCTGGTATTTGCGCAAGGGGACTTTTCCCCTAAGGACACTGGCCTCAACCCACCCCCACATATGCTCCCCCATTTCAGCTTCACTTGGCTTCTAACGCAAACAAACACACGCAATGCAACAGTCATAAACACCCACTACTTACCTATAATTTTAATTACACCCCCACACTCTTTTCTTATTTTCTTTTTCAAGAACGCAATAAAGGATGATGAAATGCATCTGTGCCTGTGTCTGTTTGCCTTACAAATGTGCGTCGGTGAAGTGTCTTGTCTGTCCGTCAGAAAACACGTGGGGACTTCTAGCCAATAAGATTAGGATTAACTCCAACTAAAAGCGCGAATTAACAAGGAAATACTTATACATATGCATTCAATGAATTTAATATGATTATCGTCTTAAATCGCTATAATATGGTAATTATACTGGTCAAAGCTCAAAGTCTCAATTTCATATATCTAAAATTTTATATTTACATACTTGACTCCACTCTATAATACATAAACGAAAAATAAACATTTTACGTAACTATGATAATCTATCCAAATCAAATCTAATGTAATCTATGACAACCTTAATATTAATATTAACCTAAACATGTAAGGAAAACTCCCTCCCCCATAACCCTTCTGACCCAATCACCCCGGGGTCGACAATGAGGTTCTCGGACATGTCATGCTCTTTGATGCTTGGACCTGGCTCAATGGGCCAGGCTCAGGATAAGGA
>LS055326.1:0-17026 GCA_900241095.1 Acartia tonsa
GAAGTAAAAACTAATTTTAATTCATATAAAGATTATATTTCATCCCTCATGTTTCAATTTTGATAATCCCTTTTTTTCAGGGATCTAAAGGGACAAGACAATTAGCGATATATTGATGCATATCCCCAATGATGATCAAAAAATTACACAACTTTAGGAAAAAATTATTGGACACTCAACTTAATAAACCATCAAATTAAAATTCAATTAAAGTCCCCAAAGTTGTCAGGCCAATGAATAAGGAAACGTTATTTTAAAACTTTTTGGGTATTGTAATAAACATCCCAATGTCCCCTGCGTCCCTGCCTTTTTTTCAAGGCCAGGGAAGAAGAGAGGGAGAGAGAGGACAATGGGCTTGAAATGATTCTTCCCCTCAAACTTTATTAATCTGATCTGCCATTGGTTAGCTTCAATATGGTTATTCGTGGTCATACGTCGTCCTGTTGTATTATTCAGAGAGGGACATTACACTGGTAGCCAAAGATTTATAATTCGTTGGCTAAAATGTTTTTTGGGTACTTTTATTGAATTGTGATTGGTTTGTTCCTAACTAGTACCTATATTAGTGTCAACCCTATCATCAAATAATTTTAATCCACAGAAGTGGTAATTTTGTTTATCATCATTGGGGATGTACAATGTACATGAATTCATTTTCGATTGTCTTATTAGAGCTGTATTCTTAACCGTATATTATATATTTCTTATTGTAAGCTTTGATATGATAGATGTCATTTACAACCATTTAATTGTATTTATTTATTGTACCACCTTTTTTTCTTCCATAGCATATCCCTGTCAAATCTGTGTTAGTTAATCCTTAATCTGCATCTGTTTCTAAGTCATGACAAAATTAAATACAATACATTTGTATCTTATATACACCTTATTTAGGTAATTATATTTTGTACTACTACTAAGTTTATTCATGTACTAGCGACTAGCAGGCGCGCTCTCTCTTGGAAGGGTTGCGGTACCCTATCCAAAAATAGTTTTAAACCTTCCCAGGGCCTGTGAGAAGCTACATTGTAAATGAGAACCATATCGGTTTGGCGGTTAGCGAGATCCTTTGGTATAGACAGACACACACAGATTCTGTTATTTTTATAAAAGGATAAAACGTTTTTTTGGGAAAGACTTGGATCAGTTTTTGCTCCCTTCTGGGTTTAGAATAGTTATTCATCGCATCTTATTATAGACAGCTTTCCGTGGATATTAAAATGTCATTAATTTTATGATTTTTTCGTCTAAAATTGTCTGTGAAATGACGCTATACATACATGATATATCATTATGGCTGAGAACCGGTTCTAATCAAGCGAATATTAATCGGTTTTGAAGCTAATATGGAAAAAGTTCTAATAAATAAGAAGTTTCTTATTACCTTTGTTCTTTTTTGATCAATAAAATGATTAGTGTTTATAGGAATTAGTTACAAACACACCGAAGAAATGTTTTTTGATAATAACCTTTTCCTATTATATAATATAGCTAATTTAATTTTGTTTATTTTAGGTATGTATCAATTGTAGGAAATCATCTAAGAAGGGCTGCTAGGGACTTTTTTGTGGAATATGTCAAATCAATTTTGTGTACAAGTTAAGTTCAGAAATTTACAAAAATAACGTGGCTAATAAAGTATAGGTAGTCTTATAGAATTGGATATATTTTTCTTGGATCTTACACCAGATTTTCATCTAATAAAGTGAAACTTGCCGCGGGCTAAAATAAAGATTCTTCCCTTCCACCCCCTTTACCCCATCCCGTCCTCTCCTACTGGATGAACGAACTGACCAATAAACGAGTTCCATGTTAGCAAGCTAAATTGACGACAATTTTTCCCCTGTCAATATATCCACGTATATTCCACATCCATTCTTATACATTTATATTGCAAAAAATGCGTGGAAAAAAAAAAATTAAAAGTTGTAACACTCATTGAGATTATAAAATATACGAGTCTACAATGTTGTATGTCATTGTCATAGGACCAGGGAGAGGTATTCTGAAGAATTTTTGATTAGGTTTTTTGTCCTTGAGAGAATAAAGAGATTTAGATTAATTGAAGCTTCGCCCCCTAGAGGCCTCTTGGGGCACTTGAGTTGAAGGAGAACCATATCGGTTCAGCGGTTAGCGAGTTCCTTTGGTATAGGCACACAAAGATCCTGATATTATTGAAGATGGGTTAACATATATCATTGCAAAAACTAGTTGTTTTCTTACATATCCATGTGTGTGTGTTAATCCTATTTTATTTTAACTAAACTGCTTCTATGTGACTGAAATTGTCTAAATATTTGACCTGATGTGCCCACATACAGCGTGCATAGGTGTACACAGGATAAGGAATAACGTCTCTAAATCATTGAAAATTCAAATTCTTTTATTATTTTCTCTTGAGTTATGAGGGTTACTTTACATTTTGGGAGGTAGGAAGTTTCTTAGCACAAAAAAAAACAGTAAATCTGCCCATATACTAGTCGAAGCTTCCCTTAAATGCAAACTTAGATCGGTTTAATCAAGATTTTCAAAAAAAACGCAACCATCCTTACCTACCCTATAAATAAACTAGCGGTTTCGCCCCAAGCCTCTAGGGGCTTTGCACCAAGAGGTAATTAAAGAAAAAAAGGAGGGGGGTAGATTTTTTCCATTTTTGGGGGGGTTGGGGGTGTCGCCCCAAGAAAATAGCCTAAAACCACCACAGGACCAGTAGGTATATTCCCTGAAGAGTAGAATCCGATCGGTTCAGTGGTTACCAAGATCTTCAGGGACGGACAGACAGACAGACTACTTTGTATTATAGATAATAAATATTATTGTTGACTCTTTGTAAAAGTAAAGGCCATATCTCGTCCCTGTGATGAGCAGACGATCGAGGGGATGGGGAGTGCTCATTCAATAAAACTATATTTTATTCAAAGACAGCTAATTATGTTAAAACGTTAGGTAATTCACTAAAAGAACATTTTGAGTGTAAGAAAAACATCCAAATAATCTGTTATAGTAAAAATTTTCAGGACGATAGCATGCTGTAATTCTTATTAAATATTTTACTTGTTTGATTGTATGACAATACCTACCTACAATGTGCTTATCAACAAATCTTGAAGGAAATTGTGTAAAGTTGGATTTTCACACAAAGACTTTACAAATATGTTGGATCATTGAAAGAAAACGAAGTAGTGGGTTCCGTCGTATTTTCACATTAGCTTTTGATGGGTTATTTTAGGTTAGGTTGGGTAAAGATTCCCGCAGGGTTAGAAAATATGTCCCGTAGGGTTAGAGCCCCAGAGTCTTGAAAATGAGAAATGCTACTTTAAAAATACGACGAAATCAACCAATCAAAACTCAGTAAAAGTTCCCAAAGTTGTTAAGCCAACGATTAAGAAAACGTTATTATAAAACTTTGGGGATTAGTGTAATAAACAGCCCATTGTCCCCTTTATCTCTGCGTTGTACAAAAAAGTAAATTATGATTTGTTATAATTTTCAAAGTGTGCTCTCTTCTTACTCAAACAGGTAAACACATGCAGCACATTATAGGTAACCAGGGTTAGACTAATCAAGTCAGGGATCTTAAGGGATAAGACAATGGACAATAAATTGATGATCATCCACAATGACAAAATTTAGTTATCCCTCAAATGTTAAAAAGTGTTAAATTAGCCAATCAAACAAAAAAAGTACCCATAGAGTTCAAGCCAACGAAAGAGAAAACATATCTATAAAACTTTGAGTACCAGTGTAATATTTTTAGTCTATTATTGAAAGCAGATTGAGATATGATTAGGTAGATAAAACTATATTAAAATCAAAACAAAAAAGTCAGTTTCTTATATTGGTCTACTCTTACTTATTCTGTTGCTAAAACTAAAAGGAAGGACTATGTTTATTGTTTACTTTAAGTCTTAGATTAGAACTTTTTTGCTTTCTTTAAGCATTTTTAAATTACAGTAAAAAATATGTTCTGTGTCTATTTTTAACCTTTCTTGTAATACTGTTTTTTTCTGCCATGGTCTCCAGAGGTTTCGCCTTGAGGGTAAATTTAGTTATCTCTCCCCTGAACGCTTAAATTTAGTTTTTGAATAAATCTTTACTTCTTATTTATTTATTAGAACTAGTTAAATCCCCAAATCTCTATATAAGGGGGCAGGGATGTCAGGAAAATAGCCTAAAACCACCTTAGTCCATTTAAAGAGCTTCCTTGAAATGTACAAACCATTTGGACTAGCAATTTTTGAGATCTTAAGCTTAATAAGCAACCCTACATAATACTTTATATTAAAAGATATGATTTTATGAAATCAACATTGCAGGTTGGAAAAAAGTATAAAAATAATTTGAGAAGATATATTTTTAATCTTGTTACATATCCCTGAAAATTTAAGAAACAAAGAATATCAGGGGTTAGGCAATTTAAGGATACGTTTACTTTATTGTCTAGTTACTTGGGGGTAACTTTGGATAGGATATGTTATTCTGATAAAGAAATGAAAAAATAGGCATACTCAAGTTTTAATAAAGATTCAAGTATTCAAGTTAAGATATATTTTTTTCCTTAAAATCAATAATTAGTCAAAATATATTGATTTATGATACATCTTTTATGTTGTAATTGTTATGAAGACGAAGACACTTTAGCAATATTCGAATTGGAGGGATAAAAGTTTTGCTTTTACATTTTTATTGGTCGATTATTTTTGTAGGGGCGAGGGGAGGATGGAGATACCCTCCCGCCCCCCAAAAACATAGAACACTTCCCTGGACCTATAAGAAGCTTCACTGTATAGGAGAAACATATCACTCCTGTGATTATTTAGAGAGATCCTGAGCTTAAGACATTACTTTTATGATATCTACCTATTATTGACTATTTATGCTAATTTTGTTGTTTTAAATTTTTGTCTGATTATTTTTTTCTTTAAAATGTTTGTCCATATTCCTGTTTTTGAGAATCTGATGAAAAGATAGGCATCACTATGTACTCCGAGGTATCAGTCACTCCTCAAGGGTCAGACTAAAGTATTCTAGAAAATATATCTGAATACTGAAGAGTAGAATCCAATCGGTTCAGTGGTTACCGAGATTTTAAGCTTCAGACGGACGGACAGACAGACATCATTCTACTTAGTATTATAGACTAGCGGCTTCGCCCTTAGCCTCTAGGGGCTTTGCCCCAAGAGCTTATTAAAAAAAAGTGGTGGTGTAGCACCAATGTTTTTATTATATGCATTATTAAATAAACAAGAAAATTGCCTAAAACCACCATAGGACCAGTAAGTATATTTCCTGAAGAGTAGAATATAATCTGTTCAGCGGTTACCAAGATCTTAGGCTTCAGACGGACAGACAGACGGGCGGACGGACATCATTCTACTTTGTAATACAGATAGATAAAAAATAAAATATATGGCAAACGTTTCTAATTTACATATGTCTCGCTGTTCTAAAAAAAAATACCAAATTTTCACAGCATCCATAATTTTGTGATGGTTTTCAAGTTGTTAAATGGCAGGTATATTGTACCAGAGATCTAAAGGGATAAGACAATGGGCAAAAATTTGATGTACATCCCCCATTATGATACACAAAATTACTCCTTCTGTAGATTATGATAAGTGGTTGAAATATTGGAATCTTCCTTTGAGAACCAATCTGAATTTAATTTAGTTCCCAAAGTTGTTGGGCTAACGAATAAGAAAACGTTATTATAAAACTTTGGGGACTAATATAATAAACAGACCAATGTCCCCTCCCTCCCTGGGTATATTGTACACTATCTAGTCAATCTTTAGAACTTCAGAATACCCTCAAATAATCTTCTAAACAAGCTGCGCGCAGGGAGGGGAGGGACATTGGACTGGAATTTACACTTATACCCATAGTTTAATATTTGGCTAAAAAAACTTTGGGTACCTTTTATTGAACTTGATTGGTTGGGTCCAAACTGTTAGTGCCATAACTTTTCAACCAATAATTATAATCTGTAGAAACCATAATTTTTTTTATCATCATTTGGTGATGCATATGAATTTGTCTTATCCCTTAAGATCCCTGTGAACTATAGAATACTCCTCAAATAATCTGCTAAACAAGTCAGTAAGGTCAAGAAATGCAATTTTTGTCCCTTTATAACATTTAACCCATTGTAGCATGGGCATTAAAATGATTAGATTAAGATAACTACTATCCAATTATGGCCTTTTATTCTTTTTCAAAATTGCAATTTCTTTACATGTATGGTATTAAATGTAAACAGTTTTTAATACTTTTTGAACTTTGGCCGCAAAGGGGCAAACTCATTTTTTCAATTGAAAGAGCCTTTGAATTTGGCTAACACATTTTTAAGCGTCAACAATACAACAATGCGTAACTTTTGCGTCACTGGACGTGGAGTCTCACTCCCCCTTTTAGTTGCGAAGCCACTGTATAAGTCAACTTTTATAGAAATTTTAATTCCTATAACAGTTATGTACGATTTTGCAACAAATTTTGTAAAAATATTTTAGACTTACCGAATTAAAGTTCTGCTTATTAACTTCTAACATTCTACAAGAGTTAATGTTTGTCCTTCCTTCTGATTTTAGAGCTTAGCTGTTATGGATGTTGTCATCCTTGTTTTACAAAGTTTTGTTCATAACCCAACTCATACTCTATTATTCTTTTCAATGTGTTAGTATTTTTAACAAGGATGACAACATCCATTTTTGGTAAACATGGAAGAAAGTGACTTTTGTGATAGAATTCGTTTATATCATGGCAATTTATAGATGGAACAAGCCTAAAAATAAAATAAAACTTTATAAGTATTAGCGTGACTATAATTTCAAAATTTTTGAAAAGAAGTTATCCTTCAAACTGCCCTGCTGAGCACTTTGAGTTGTTTTTTTTTGCTTTAGATCAAGTTAGGTTAGGTATTTTAGGTACTAGGTAGCCCTGTAGGGTTAAGGTTTTCCGAAGAGGTATAACATACAAAAAAAAGACTACCCTCATTTTTTTTATATATTTTTTAAATAAGTAGGAGGGGGGGTTAAGAGTTTTACAGGCATGATGAAAAGCACCCATCAATTACACAGATGCTAAGCTTAAATATCATGTATGAAACCAAACGGACTGACGTTCCAAATTAGAGAAAAGCTTGGCTTCTATTAAAGGAAATAATGGGAGAACCCCTATTCTCTCCCCTTTAAGGTATAAATAACTATTTGAATTCAAAACATAGCTTATAATCATTAATTTTTCTGTTTGAAGTGAGGATAGGCAATTGTATTTATAGAAGGAGGGGTTGTTGTTGATTTTAGCCCCCCCCCCTTCCCTCGTCTCTTTCCATTGCCATGCACTAGCATGTTCCAAAAATTGAAAATATTGAATAATTGCTTTATATATAAATTAACAGGTTGTTTATCGGTGTGTACCGGTATGGTACATGAAGCTTCTAATAGGTCTAGGGAAGGTTATAACTATTTTCCCAAGAAAAAGTAAGGGCGCAACTTACAAAAGAAAACCTGTAACTTTTCTGTAGATTCAAATTGACTCTCTTTGATTTAAATGGACTTTCTTGTAAGGCTATTGCTCTTACTGTTTAAGTACATCAACTCTACTAGGTACAAATAATATTGAAAATTATCATCATTTCCTTATGCTGCAGGGACGTGCAGACGTTGTTTTTACCCCCCAAAAAACTGTTTGATTTGAGGCCATTCAACGGGTTTTTCTTGTCAGATACAAATGTAAATTATACTGGTACCCAAAGTTTTAAAAGCAAGTACTCTCTTTCACTTTGGCTCAAAAATTTTGGGTACTTTTATTAATCTTGATTGGTTGTTACAATAGTAGTGCCCAAACTTTTCTACCAATAATTTTTTACATACTGAAGGGGTGAATTTGTTTAGCATCATTGTGGATGTATATTATTTTATCGTATAAGTAATATTAAACATACATAAGGTCTTATTAAATTTTATGACAACTACGTTTTCTAATTTGAAAAAATCTTGTAAAAATTTAATCTGTACACACCTTCTGCTTGTTGATGGATACTCTAAAAGGAGGGTTCAAAGAAATATGCAAAGGGAATAATTTTGAAGATTAATGCATGATTTGGGGATTTAGATTTCTTGCAGTATAGAGCAAAGCCTCTCTTTTGACTATTTCATCATATTGATCCTTAGAGAACTTTAGAAAAATTTTAATTGGGCCATAGTTTACTCAGGGAATTAAAGGGATAAGACAAATTGATGTAAATCTCCAAAGATACTCAAAATTACACATTCTGTAGGTAGATTACATCAAGTGGTTGAAACGTTTAGACACTCAACTTAATGAACCAACCAATCAAATTTCAATAAAAGTATCCAAGGTTGTTAAGCCTGTGTCTGATTTTTACTACAGGTGTCTTCTTAAGTAAAATTAGAATAAATGGGTTTTGCTTTTAAAGATAATATATTTTCTATTTATATTTGTTTAGTCTGGAAATCCGTCGGAGATAGGGATAGCTTAATGAGTAACAGTTATTCATTGCATCGTGTCATAGACAGCTTTTCGCGGATTTTAAAATGAAAAAGCATGAGAATTAAAGCAGTTTTATTAGTACTGGGCTAACAAAACTGGTTTTAATTTTAATTTTTTTAGTATCAGTTAAAATTGTCTGTAATACCAATTATTGAAATATAATAGTAAAATATACTCTTGTCATTTATGGTTTCATCATTGTTCTGTAGTAGCAACTTGCTCTATCACTAAAAAAATCACATAAATAAAAGATCTTTTTCTGAAATGTTTCTTTAAAACTGATTTCATGAGAATTTTTACTACCTTTTCTATTGTCGTAAAACAAACATTGTAAAGATAATTAATAACATTTTCAATGTCTGAGTGTGCAACGCAAAAATTCCGTCATTTTTGTGTCATTAACTTGTTAGTATGTTAACAGGGATGCAGGCATAGGGCTATTGGTTTAACATTTACCTTTCAGTATGATTGGTTGGATAATGGATCATTGGATATAGAATACACATGCAAATTATGACAGGGAAAAATTGTCGTCAACTTAGCTTGCTAACAAGAGGACAACATTTATTGGTCTGTTCAACCATCCAGTAGTAGGAGAGGGGTTGGGATAAAAGGGGTGGATAATGGAGTATCGTTATTTTAGCCAGCATCAAATCCACTCATCATTTGATTTTTTTTATGTATTTTTTTACTTTTACAAAATTGTAGAACATTTTGTCTTTATGAGGATTACTTTCTAATGATTTAAATGTAAAATAGTATTTTTCTCTTTGCTTTCATAAATTTTCTTTTTTTAGGTATGTTATTAAAAATCAAACCAAAATTTTATCATGTTATTGTTGTAATTTTCTAAAGAATTAACATACAATCAACATTATCTATCCATCAGCTATCCTATTATAAACAAAAATGACCTAGAAATTAAGTAATTTGCATCAGAAATATTTAATATTTTTTTTAATTGACCAGGCATCACAAGGGATAAGACATTTATATACATCCAAAAAAAGATGGTAAACAAAATTATCCGTTATGAAGATTAAATTTATTGGTTGAAAAGTTTAAAATCAACCAAAATAATTCATTAAAAGTGCTCAAAGTTTTTGAGCCAACAAATAAACTTTGGATACCAGTAAATCTACATTGCAACGCCACCTGTGTTTTTTTTTATGAATGAAAGCTGCGCTTATAATAATATAATTATCCTTGTGTACATATCCATTTGTAAATCTAAAATGCATGTTGAAGGCTGGTTAAGGGGATTAAGGTTCTTTCAACAATGTTAAGCATCCGTCCGTCATATAGTTCAACACGGCTTCAGGGAACAATCAGTAGACAAAAAACTCATTTACTGTTGTTAGATTATTTCCAGTATGGCTTCGAAACAGATTAATATCCGCTGGATTAAAATCAGTTCTCTGCAATACTGTAAAATAATGTATCGTATTGTAATATAGTAAAATTTTTTCGAATAGTAAAATGAAAAATAATGATATTAAAAGCGGATAGCTGTCTATAATACGATGCTATACATAACTATTATTATAAACCTCATCTTAACCTCATTTGTCCCTAGCATTTTAAAGATTGTTACGAAAAAGAAAATTAACATTCTAATGATATCATCTACATACTATACCTACCTTAAAATTTTGAAGTTTTTAGATTTTTAACCTTTTTACCTATCCATAATTTTTATTTAACCCATTACTAACAAAGTAAAAATGTACCCTTCCTTTCCAGGGAGGGATGGGACTATAGCATTTAAATTAGCCTACATTTCTTTCTTTCCTCAATTATGTACCAGGTAACATTCTACATTCATAAATTTGGAGGAATATTAATTTAATCTTCTGTGTCTCTGTCCTGCTTCCCTTATATTCAACTCAGGGAGGGAGGAGACATTGGGCCGTTCATTACACTAGTCCCCAAAGTTTATTAATAACGTTTTCTTGTTCGTTGGCTCTACAACTTTGGGGACTATTATTGAATTTTGATTGGTTTGTTCATTAAGTTGATTGTCCTAACTTTTCAACCATTAATGATAATCTGTAGAAGGGGTAATTTTGTACATCAATTTATAGTTCATTGTCTTATCCCTTTACATCCCTGAATCCAACTCTTTATAAATACAGAACATTTTAGCATTGCCAGAAGTAGCAATTTTTTTTTCTTTACACAAAAAAAGTAGAAAAGGTATTTTATGTGAAGGTTACAACCAAACTTCTTAATAAAACATGGATGAAAACATGCATTTTCATCAAAGGCTTCGTCAGTCAGAATTATGATTGAGACGTTTCCTTTACTTTAGTTTTTAGTTTTAAAAATGGTAGGAAATTTTTTGTAATGTAATTTCTTTTTGGATGGTGAAGTTACCCTACCCCAAAACAGTTAAAAACATTTGGGACCTTTAAGAAGCTTTAGTGAAAAGGAAAAGCATATCGGTCTAGTGGTTAGCTATAAACACAGATATACAGACAGACATCCAATTCCAATTAAAAGTTTCTTTGCAATTGAAAATTCCTATTTAACTTTTTAAAATAAAGATCTGTTTTTGATTTGCAAATTGACAGAAAAGTTTTGTTTAATTCTTGGTTTATTTTGTTACATTCAAAACTCGGAATTATGAAATAAAGAGAAGCTGCGCTACTTTTTAAATGTGAACGTATTACCTAACCCAACCAGGGAGGGAGGGAGGGGACATTTGGCTGTTATTGCACTAGTCCTCAAAACAACAACTTCAAGTACATTTTAAAAAATGAAATTGGTTGTTAATTAACTTAAGTGTTAAAACGTTTCAACCTCTAATTGAAATCTACTGAAGGGGTAATTTTGTGTATCATCTATGGGGATGTACATCAATTTACCAGCCATTTACTTATCCCTTTAGATCCCTGTAATCCAACCTTGCTTCCTAATAAATTAAGGCTGTAAGAGATGCAGAGAAAGCTGATGTTAATAATATTTTGTGGAAATAAAATAAAATATATTATTGCCTTGTTTTTTCACTGATGGCTTCACATATTGTTTGTTAGATCTTAACACATGGAATTTTATAATTTGTGCTCCATAAATAATTTATCAGGATAAGATGAAATGTTTATACTTCTATACTTTTTTTAATTGGGTGGAAGGAGGTAATTCCTCTATAAAGGATTTTAGGGAGTGGGGTAGAGGGCAATTAATGTAAGACACCAACTCTTAATTTGCTTGACTCATTGTTTAAAAAATGGCATTAAACCAGTCCTTCTTCTTATTGTTATTCGTCTGTATAGGTTACATATTAAAGGAGGGAGTGGATATTCGGCTGTTTTAACCACCAATTAGAAACTACAGAAAGGGTAATTTCGTGTAATTGGGTATGTACATCAATTTATCGACCATTGTCTATCCCTTTAGATCCCTGTTACATATTAGTAAATAAACTTTATGTCCACCTGTTGTTGCTTAGCAAAGCAGTGCAATCAAAAATGTCGAATTTGTCAGGGATCTTAAGGGATAAGACAATGTACGATGATTGTTAAAAAACTAACCCTTCTGTAGATTAAAATTTTTGGTTAAAAACTAACCAATCAAAATTCAGTAGAGTGACCAAGAGTTTTTGATCCAACAAACAAAATATCGTGGTTATAAATCTATGGGTACCAGTGTATTTTACAGTCCAATGTCCCCTAACCTCCCTGTGAAGTCGTACTTCTCTTCAAAATTTTCTTATTCCCTTTATTTCTCCCCACCCCACCCTTACTTTTAAGATCATCTCATTTTAGTAGCAAAGCTACTCTATAATGAATATATGTATGTAGCCTTTATGAGTATCTTATGATCACAATCATTATTATTGCCTTCAAATATAATTATATTTTTTTAACTTAAAATGAGTAAAATGCTTTATATCTCAATTTTTCTTCATGACGTCTTTCTTAAATGTCCTAACGTTTCAATCACTAATTTTAACCTGCATAAGGGGAAATATTGTGTTGTACCATTGTTGAAGATGGACATCAATTTATCGGCCATTGTCTTTTTCCCTTTAGATCCCTGCTAAGATGCCAGTCATAATTCCCCCTCCCCCTCCCCCACTTGTGATATCTCTCTATCTCCTCACCAATACTAAGAAATGAAGGATCATGTCAAGATACATAAGTCTTACCGGGAAGGGGGGGGGGGACATTTGACTTCTTAATTACACTAGTACCCATAGTTTTGCACGATTTCATATTCGATATCTTAAAAACTTTAGTACTTTATTAAATTTTGATTGGTTGGTTCATTGAGTTTTAATCTTTAAAAGGGGTAATTTTGTTTATTATGAATGTTATGTAGGATAACTTATCAACCATTGTCTTATCCCTTAAGATCCATGTTCCTTCGGCTTAATTGCTGCCCGTTTATTGTGTTACTAGAACCGTCTTAAAAAGCCATATGAAAAATCTGAAGAAGTCTAGACCTTAAGCAGTCTCTAATAATATTGAGAAAAAAAATCCTTCTTATTTCCTACATGATCCTAAAATTGCTTTCTCTTGACCTTTTTTTAATGTTTTTGTTTTCCATTGTTAAGGTGAAGCATAGTTGCCACAAATCTTATGGGATAAGACAATGGACGATATTTTGAAGTACATCCCCAAAGAAAAACATAATTTCCCATAGTTTATTATAAAGTTTGAAACTAACCTATCATAATTGAAGTTTTTGAGCCAACTAATGAGATTACGGGGTTATGAAACTTTAGGTACTAGTGTAATTAACAGTCCATTGACCCATCCTCCCTGAATTAACCCTGTATTTTTTTCTTGTTTCTTTAATTACACATTTTATTTGTTTTTTAAACTCATTCAAAAAGGTGCCATTTTAATATTAATGGAAAATTGTCTTTAATATATGATTTACATGATTTTTAAGTATTGCTGAGAACCAGTTCTAATCCAGCGGATATTAATCGGTTTCAAAGTCATACTGAAAGAGTACTTTCTTGTCCCTTTAACTTTTCCTATTAATAAAGATGCTGGAAAACCCCCATAATCTTTAAGCCTTAAAAGATCCCTAAATATTTAAAGTTTAGTGAACTTTTAGATTATATTTTTACAAAACATCAAATTATTTTATTCTCTAATAGATAGTTTTATATTTATTATTGCATTCAAAATTGTAAAACCTTTTTTTTTGGTCCTAACTGAGCAAATTAGTTTATACGTTTTTTGGCTAATAACATTTATCTCTTGGGTTACATTGCAGGATAACCTACATGTGGCTGGCTGCAGTTCTGTTTTGACGTTTTACCTGATAAATCTTAAAGCTAAGGATTTAAATACATTCAGACTGTTAAACGCTTATAGTTCCTTTATAGATGTACTAGCTGTGCGCCCCTATTATCAAAGGACTATGTATTCAAAAGGGAAAGAAGGGATAGAAAATAGCCCAAATCCATACCTTAGTTAAATTTAAAAAATAAAATATCCCAAAACCAGCCAGGACCTATTTAAAGCTTTCCTATACAGGAGAACTGAAATCTTAAGTTTCAGACAATAATAACCTTACTACTTTATGTAAAAGGATTGAATTTTAAAAGAAAGGACATTTGAAAAGATCTTGTAACACAAAAAAACATTTTGCCCTAATGACTTGTTATAAACCTTTAAAAAAACAGTAAGGGACTTGAACCATTTATTTTACTAATACTTACATAAAGTTCTCACAATAGTTGGCTCATAACCTTTGGATACTTCAAACCTTGATTAGTTGGTTAAAATAGCAGTGTCTAATCTTAATAAAGGGTAACTTTGTATATCATCATTGGGGAGAGTACATTATTTTATCTAACATTGTCTTATCCCCTAAGATCCCTGAGAATTATCTAAGCTGTTAATTGCACCAGGTGTGAAGATATTTAGCCAAAATTTATGTTAGGTGTTCATACATTTAGAAAGATTTGGAAAATTTAACAAAATTATTTTATTTAAACCTGATTAGGGCACTTTTTACCAACCATTTGTAACCTACCAATATAATCAAAATAATATGACTTTTATTTTAAGTAGTTGCTTTGCCCATAGCCTCTAGATGAGGAAAGGAAAGTAGCATAAAACCACCCCAAGACAGTTATAAAGCTTTCGTGATAAGTACAACTTATTCGGACCAGCAAATTATCGAGATCTTAAGCTTCAGACAATAATAACCTAACTACTATATATAATAGAATTACATTTAAATTACAATCATTTTAAGATAATTATTTTCAAGATTAAGATATTAAAAGTAACACTTATTTTAAAGGTTTTATCGCTAGTGAATTTTAATATCTTGTGGATTTTTTTATATATAAAATCGAACATTTAAAAAAAAAAAATTGTGGGAACGTCGAGAACATTTTAACACTTTCAACACGAATATTATTTCTTCTTTTCTCAAATGTTTTGAGAAGAAATGGGGGGTGTAGATTAATGTTCGTAGGGTTGGAAGGGGAAATGATGGGCTAACCTATTTCCGTAAATTCCAGGGAGGGAGGGGACATTGGACTGTAAATTATACTGGTACCCAAAGTTTTATAACCACGTTGGCTTAGAAAATTTGGTACTTTATTAAATCTTGCTTGGTTGGTTTTAAGCTAGAAGCTTCTAACATTTTAACCAATAATTTTGATCTACAAATGAGGTTGTGTATCAATTTTACGCCCATTGTCTTATCCCTTAAGATCCCTGTGTACGTATTTTCCTTATTGCAGAAGAAAAGTAGCATTTATTATTAGGCTTCAACTGATGTATGTGCTCTTTGGTAGCACAGCTACTTGATAACATGGATACGTCCGTCCGTCTATTGGGCAGAACTGGAATAACTAGTATTTTCTCTGAAAGTGTTATCATGAAAGTTATTGGAGTAATGGAATGCTATTTGTCCTCCTTTGATTTTTGATAATCTTTTTCTTTTATGAATAATAAAGTTAGGTTAGGTTCAGTAGAAATCCTGTAAGGCTCCCCAAGGGGGCTACAAACATGTTTCTAAATAGGAATGTGGATTAGTACTCTGTATTGTTCATTAAAATCCATTTGTGTTTTAAAGATTTTAAAGCATTTTTTTTTATCATTTTTGGCCTTTCAAAGCTTTTTGAAGTATTTAAGGGTGTTAAGAATCCATAATTAGTGAAAATAATAATTTGTTATTGTTACATTAACAAAAACAATAATATTAGAAATTTAAATTTTAGTTTTGCTTTCCCATACTCTTATCTATAACTTATTATTTAGGGGGATTAATAGCAGGGATATAAAGGGATAAGCCAATGGCCGAAAAAATTTTGTACTTCCCCAATGATGATACACAAAATTACCCCTTCTGTAGATTAAAATTAGTGTGGTTGAAACACGTTTGAACACTCAACTTCATGAAACAACCAATCAAAATAGGATAGGATAATTTTTATGTAACATTAATGGGAACATACATCAATTTATCGGCCATTGTCTTATCCCTTTAGATCCCTGATTATTGGAAATCTACTTAAGTTATAAATATTACATGTTTCATTCCTCTCTATGTAAATTTTCGTCCATGTTTTAATCAGCAATACAAAATCTGGGGATGGTAAAGGATAAAATCATGGACAAAAATTGATAAACATCCCCAATTATTATCAACAAGATTACCCTTCTGTAGATTAAAATTTTGGTTGAAAAGATGAAGCACTAACCAATAAAGATTCAGTAAAAGTACTCTATGTTTTTAATCCAATGAAGAAGATAAGATAGTCATAAAACTTTAGGTAACAGTTTAATTTACAGCCAAGTGTCCCCTCCCTCCCTCCCTGGGATTAAATGTAAAAATTGAGATAGAACTACAATCATGTCACAATACGAACAAAATGTATTTTTATCCACACAAGACCCATAATTTTTCCGTTACTTTTTTTTTAGCACAGAACATGTAATTTTTTGTTTTAGTTTTTAATGCCAACTTTTCCATTTACTTCCGTCTGTCAGTCTGTCACTATCTATAACGGGAGAGAGGGGATAATGGGCTGTTTATTACACTTGTCCGCAAAGTTTTTAATAATGTTTTCTTATTCGTTGGTTTAACAAATTTGGTGACTTTAATGAATTTTGATTGGTTAGTTAATTAAGTTGAGTGTTTAAACATTTCAAACACTAATTTTAATCTACAAAAGGGATAATTTTGTTTACCATAATTGGGAATATACATAAACTTATCGGCCATATAAATGCCTATATATTAAATATATATTACATAAATAAAAAATTTAAACCAATCAAATTATTAGGTGGTTTCCCTTTCCACCGCCCATTTTTTGGAATTGAATTAAAATTAAGGAGTGGGGTAGGGTAATATTAGCTAAACTCTACCTAATGTAACATAACCTAACTTAGTCTTAAGTAAGTTACGTTTTTGCAGCGTTAGCTATGTACAAAATTGTTATGGATATTTTTTTATACAAAAACTAGATAAAAATAAGGGTCTTTCATTATGTGTTTAATTTCGACAAATATCATGTTAGCAGTTTAAAATA
>LS055327.1:0-12459 GCA_900241095.1 Acartia tonsa
GCATCGTATTATAAACAGCTTTCCGCGGATATAGAATGTACAATTATAAGATTAAAATCAGTTTTTTTAGCCCCGAGGTGCCGAAGGCGCGGCCTAAAAAAATTGGTTTCAATCTTATGATTGTACATTTTTATATTAGTAGAAAGCTGGATATAATAAGATGCTAGACATAGTTTTTTTGTATGGATGAGAACCGGTTCCTATCCACCGGATTTAAATGAATACGAAAAAAGTCTTTATATTATGGCCTTCTAATTTTTAAATTCAAATAATGATACAGAAAAAAAACTTAAGGGGGGGTGGTGGCGTTTTTGCCCCTCACCGAAACTTTACTAGGGGCGTAGATTCACCTCCCTACACCCCCATCTGTGTAAATCTCTGGTCGTCATAATTATGATGAATTCATGTTATTTTTACTCTTTCAAGTAGCAGCCAAAAAGTCAATGAGCTGTATTTCAAAAATGTCTGACAAAGTCCAATCTCCTGTTTTTGATTCCTGTGACATCATAAAAATGAGGAAGATGAGAGGAGAAGTTGGAAAGAAAACCCCTAAAAAAGAGATGGATAATCCCTCATTTTTATGACGTCACAGGAATTAAAAGTGGGACAAATTGGGCTTCGTCAATTGTCATAATTAGTGATTTATTACCTGTACATAAAATTTGTTTCAAGAGAAAGTAAGAACACTGTTTTTGTGGTATTTGGCTAAGATAGACAAACATGACAGTAAACACAACGCATATAAATATCAACAGAGTGATTGAATTTTTAAAGTCTGAGCTGATAATATGTTAACAGTCAGGGAGGGAGAGGACAATAGCAGATAAATATAACTAAATCAATTTTATATAATAGTTATGCCAAATTTCACTTACTTGAGTTGGGGGGGAAGTTTAATTTTTCGTCCATTTTCCTATCCCTATCTAACACGGGTGATATGTAATGTGTTGATAGTTAGTTCAAAGTGTACGTTTATGTTTTGTTATTGTCATAAGATTTTAGAGGCTCTTCAAAACAACAAAATAATCAAAATAGCACTACAAGTTTCTTTTTGGTTGGTATGTTGGTTTATCTGTTGGCGTTATGTGTTCTAGAAATCAGGAAAAATTTGGATCATGGAAAGAAAACGAAGTAGTGAGTTTTCTCGTATTTTCACAGTAGCTTTTCTCCTATTTCTAGACCCTGCGGGGGCTCTAACCCTACGGAGCAAATTTCCTAACCTTGCGGGGCAATTATTAACATTTCTCTAACCTAGCCTAAAAATTACCTATAAAAAGTTACTTTGGAAATACGACGAAACCCTCTACTTCGTTTTCTTTCCATGATCCAAACATTTGACTAAAATGGATCGGTTCAGTTGTTAGCGAGATCTTAAAAGGAAAACAAAAAAATATAACTACTTTAAATATCATAGGGTATTCTGTAATTTTTTTTCAGCTTCTCATAAGTAACTGTTATTATGGTCTTTTTGATATTCTATATTATAGTATTGGCTTGATTGTAAAGACATATGTATATGTATAGTCTTTATGCCTTATCACTTATGGACGAGTTCTGCGGATTTTCTTTGTTATAACAATTACAGCATAAAAAGAACAGTTAAGTACCGCAATCATAAAATTTAGAATTTTTGTTATTTATCTGATAATATTGTAAGCAAATGGAAGTAGAATATAAATGGATATTATGACAGGGGGAAATTGTCGTCAATTTAGCTTGCTATCATGGAACTCATTTATTCGTAAGTTCTTTAATCCAGTAGGAGAGATGGGGATGGTGTAAATATGCTGGAATTGGGCAATTCTTATTCTAGCCTGTTTCACTTTATTAGATAAAACGAAAATCTGTTGTTAGATAGTAATAATATAACTATTTTTAAGCAATGTATATTCTTGAATTATTACAAATCTTATTTTGAAGTGCCCTGGTCGAACTGACAGACAGACAGACATGCATACTTTAGTTTTTTTTAACGGAAAGACATACGGATTGATTAAGGTATAGAAAATTCAGATGTCTATCAAAAAAGCAGTTGATAAAGGTATTTTTCAGACAGACACATTTTTGTATTTGTTAAGTATCTTTCTTTTATATATGAATATATTATTACTTGGATCTTACATGTTTTCTAATAAACAGAGGGCTAAAATAACGATTTATTTCCCCCTGCCACCTCATTTACACCATCCCCTTCTCTCCTACTGGATTTACAAACTGACCCCAATAAATGCCATAGGAAATAGCAATCTCAATTGACGACAATCTATCCCTGTCATAATATCCACGCATATTCTACCTAAATTCTTTCCTACATAAAGTAAGGTTTCTGTAATATATTACGTCAGTAACACATATGCTTTCAAAATTCTTTGAAATGGTCGTTTCAGAAAATTTGAAAAACAGTTTGTTTTTAACGAAAGAGAACCTAGAAAGTGCCCCATTTAATAAAAAATAGATTTTCAAGGACAAAACTGGCAATAAGTAGCGCAGCAATAACAAGCTAACATATTATGTAGAATTCTTTTCTAATAGTATTAGGATGCCCTTCTGTCTGTGTAAGTAGCTTAAGACCTCGCCAACCGACTGACTGATTTTTCTTAAGAGAACTAAAATGCTGTCTGAAAATGTCGTTGACTTAAAAAGTGTGAGAACCTTATTAGATTCTGATTGGTTGGTATAAACCAGCAGTATCCAGACTTTTCAACCAATAACTTCATTTACTTTTACAGAATGAGTAATTTTGTTTCTCGTACTCATTCGAATCCGGTGGATAGGAACCGGTTCTCATCCATACGAAAAAAGTCTAGCATCGCATTATATCCAGCTTTCTACGAATATAAAAATGTACAATAATAAAATTGAAACCAGTTTTTTTAGCCGGTGCCTTCGGCACCTCGGGGCTAAAAAACTAGTTTTAATCTTATAACTGTACATAAATTTATCTTTCATTGTCTTGTCCCCTGAAATCCCTGTTGATGCCCTTTTATTTTCCAATTACTGTATTTTATGTGACTGTTGTTTTTTCACCAAGATTTTATTCGCTAATTACGAACTATTTTCTTATTATATTTTTTGTATTTTACAAGTAATTGAATGATCTAATTTGTTCATTTATGTAAGTTTTATCTTTAACTATATTATCACGAAAAGCAAAGCTTTTATATAATTAGCCATTGGCCTTCTGTATGGTGTAACGGATACCTCTTATCCCTTTACACATTAAACTTTACATGAAGGGCAGTAGATGTTAAGAGAATAGCCTAAAACATGATAAAACCTTTCAGAATATATCGTCAAAGCTTTAGCTTTAGAAAGAAACCTTACTACTTTATATAATAGGAAGAATTTGGTTTTTGGGTGTAGCTTAGATTATTAGGTCCTGTTGATATAATTATCTTTCAAGCAATTTTATAAGTAATTAAATGATATAATTTATCAGTTTACATAAGTTTATCTTTAACAATAATATTATCTAACTTATTCTATAGTATTGTCTCAAATATATTGATTTAACCAAAAATTATAACATTCATAAGAGCGAATCACTTAAAAGTTAGAGGAGAGGGAATGCCTTGACCCAAAACAGGCGCAACTCATTACCCTGCACAGTTAGGGCTTCTCAGACAAAGGTCGTGAAGTCAAAAGGTTGGTTGTCTGATGGGTGTTACGCGTTACACTGCAATTCAAAAATGCAGAGTATGTTCAAATGTGACGTAGAGATAGATTTTTGTGTCTGATTTTGAATGCCTAATTATTAGTCAATCTGATGTAATATATCTCAATAAATATTTAATCAGAAGTTCCTACAGGCAAAATCTAATAGTAGATAATTTTTGCTTTTAATTATGCAATGCTATAGAAGAAGAAAATATGTTTAAATTTGCGTCATTCAATTCTATTCAATGATGATAGGTTAATTCAACTGCTATTTTTGTACAATAAATGCTTTGTAAATGTGAGTTTGTTGAATAAGGCACTTTGTGGTAAAACGCCGGTCTAATTACTAAAATGTACAAACATACAGATTTATAAAAAAAAAACCATAAATTCAACTTTGAGAAGCAGTATTTTAGTGTTTATTAGCCAATGTACTTTTTATACAAGTGTACATTCTTGGTCTACTTGATCTTAGTAATCTATTCAACGGGCCTCTCAAAAGATTACAATTATAAACAAGAACGATTTAATTCATTGTTTAGGTAGCTGTGGAAAGTTAGAATGAATTTAAAAACATACTTATATCATCTATATAATATAAAGTAAGTTTGTTTTTGTTCTGAACAGTTTGAGTTTTCTTTTTAGGGAAGCTCCACACAGATTCCAGTATTGTTTAAGTCTATTTTATTTCTAGATTGAAGCGTTTAGTAGGTTTTAGATGCTATTTTTCTGCAGCCTAGATGCTAGAGGAGCTGCCTCTAGTCATAATACCAAAAAAGGGGTATATTATTCAGAGATGCCATATATATTTCTTGGCATATTTTTGTGTCGTTTTTCTGACCTCCCAGCCCTCCTCTAGGGGCCAGTGGCGAAGTAAATAGTCCTAATATAAAGTAGTTTTTACGTTTGTTCGTTTCAATTTTGAATACTACTGTACCAATTAAATACTTCATTTTATGGAAGCTTAACTTAACTTAACTTAACTTTAATATTTAGGGTAATTTTACTAAATCTCAATTAATTAGCTGAGTCCCAAATTTTAAAAATAGGAAGTTGTATGGGAAATTGGGGTTGTATATAAATTTATCGTTTATCATGTTTTCATACATAAATTTTATGAAAAAAAAACTATTAAGATTAAGAATGAAAGTTATTATATTCTAAATAACAAACACATGTATGTAATACTACGTCTACCTTAAAAAGTTCACAAATATATAGGATCTTAAGAAATAATTTTATATATATTAAGTGTTAGAATGTTTGTTTGTCCATCTTTCTGTCAGTTATGTCTTGGAGAAAAGGCGAATTTCTCGGTTAATTTTTTGTGTAGATTCCCGTGACAATAGAGAAAGTTATAGCTTATTTTGTCAGTCTGTACATTAAGTTGGATTACAGTTGATTCAATAATGATTATTTTTGATATATTATCCCTTATATTATTATAAGTAATGTCACTCTTTTTTGAATTATCCTTTTTTGAATTATTGACTTGGAAATGTACCCTCTAATTTTCGATTTTCTTTCGGGAAGAGGTTTTTATCCCTAAGAAAGGATACCTCGCCAATTTCCATGAAACTTAAACGTCAGATCTCACAACCAAGGATAACTAAGGGAAGCCAATCTCTTCTCTTCGGACAAATTCACTGAGTGAAAAAGTCTTTGATACTTCTTTGTTATTTATTAAAAAATAATTTGGTGAACATTGCACCCTCTTCAGTCTAAATGACATAAATCATATCAATTTAATTTACATGTTAAAAGATAAGTAAAAATAAGACTATAAATGCAGAAAAGGGCCAAAGTTATTTAGATAGGAAATTGCTTATTTTGCTAAACATTATAAAAATGTTCATTTTAAACTTTCTATGCGTTGTACCTTTTACCGTCTTTAAAGCATGATAATGTTAAAGAAAGAAAAATATTCTAAAACAAATACAATTAGGTCCAAATATAGCGTAGCTTTTTCTTAAGAAAGTGAAAATTGAGAGAGAGACTGAAATAAAGAACGAGCGAGGGAGATATATATATATATAGATAGATAGATAGGTAGATAGATAAATAGGTAGAGAGAGAGAGAGAGAGAGAGAGAGAGAGAGATGGATAGATATATAGAGGGATAAAGAAAGAGAAAGAAGAGACAAAGAAAGAAAAGGAGAAAGAAGAGATAAAGAAAGAAAAAGAGAAAGAAGATATAAAGAAAGAAAAAAAGAAAGAAGAGATAAAGAAAGAAAAAAAGAAAGAAGAGATAAAGAAAGAAAGATAGAAAGAAGAGATAAAGAAAGAAAGAAGATATAAAGGAAGAAAAAGAGAAAGAAGAGATAAAAAAAGAAAGAAGAGATAAAGAAAGAAAGAAGAGATAAAGAAAGAAAGAAGAGATAAAGAAAGAAAGAAAGAAGAGATAAAGAAAGAAAGAAGAGTTAAAGAAAGAAAGAAGAGATAAAGAAAGAAAATAAAAAGTACAGATAAAGAAAGAAAGAAGATATAAAGGAAGAAAGAAGAGATAAAGAAAGAAAAAGAGAAAGAAGAGATAAAGAAAAAAAGATAGAAAGTAGAGATAAAGAAAGAAAGAGAGAAAGAAGAGATAAAGAATGAAAAAGAGAAAGAAGATATAAAGAAAGAAAAAAAGAAAGAAGATATAAAGAAAGAAAGAAAGAAAAAAAAAAGAAAGAAGAGATAAAGAAAGAAAGATAGAAAGAAGAGATAAAGAAAGAAAGAGAGGGAGAGAAAAAGAATAAGGCAATTAATAAATTTTACCTTCCCCCATGTTAGTCAGAATTTGTAATTATCATTTTTCTATCCATTTTTTCAGAATTTTGTTTACTTTCCCTAAAAGGTAAAAATTCAATATTTTATTTGAAAATATTTTATAGAGTAAAACATGTTTTTCATCGATAATATTTAGTAGCTTAGCAACTCTATCAACATTACGTCTTTGGCAGCAGCAAACCTTTGATTTTGCGGCATTTGTCTGAAAGTACTAAGTATAAGCCTGAGTCTTTTTATTTGCCAATTCATTTCCCCTGCTTTAACAATATCTGTCAATGACACATTTGTGGTATGTACAATCTTAAATTCTTTAGCTATGACACAGTTCAAAATGGGGACTTGAGCCCACTACCCTCTGTAGGGTACGGTTAAAAGGTGTTTTGACAATATATCAAAGCTACTCTCTAATTCTCCTTGTCTGTCCTTAGGGTCGTAATGCTATGGAGGAAATGTAATTTGCTCAGCTTCTATCTAAGATAAGACTACTAATTTTCTATGAAGATACTCCTTCGAAGAGCTTCAAGTATATAACTGTCTGCTAGTCGTTATAAAATATAAACAAATATATTGATATATAAAGCTTTCACGATTTATTTCTTTTTAAACAAAGATTATCAGCTCTTTTTCTGTTTTTTCCATCCATCATTTTTATGTGCTTTGCTACTTGTGGATGTTGTCATTCTTGTTTTTATTAACCTTGTGTTAAGTGGAGAAGTTTTAACTGTCACAGTTTTATATTTTTTCATCTTTAATGTCTGTGTGGTTATTTTATAAAGATAAGTATTCATAATATCATGTCAGTCATGGCCACTTTTATGCAGCTTATAGAGCCTAATAAAAATGATGGCATACATTTTAAATGACCAATGATAGGAAAGTATACATTGTAATTGACCAATAGTAAAATGTATACTGGTCTATAATTGGTCATTTGTATTGTATAGTGTTTTTGTTTTTATTAGACATTATATAAGCTGCTTCTACCAATTCGGACAAATTATACACAAGTTTAAATAGTATCAAACGCTTTTATTCAATCAGAAAAGTAATTAATAAATAACTTTTTAGATTTATGTATAAAAGTAACGAATATGACATTTATATCAATAAGTAGCAAAGTAATAATAAGCTAGCCTAACCTATATATCAAAGTAGAATGATATTTGTATGTTTGCTATAGACAGACAAACAGACATTCCCTTACTTTGATTAAAGGGAGATTATTTGAAAATAGAACAGAAAGTATAACCTTATCGAAAATAAAAATTTATTCAAAAATTTATTTCAAAATTTTGTGCAGAATATATATTATGGAGAACGTGGAATAATACCCCGTGCGAGATTATACCTATTCAATAAGGATATAACTGAAGGAGGTAAGGTTAGGTTAAGTTTAGTTATTCAAGACTAATATTATAGTCGGTTTAGGTTATCCCCACTTTCCCTCAACCGTTCAGGCTCCTGGAAGGGTTGTTTATCCTACCCTAAACAAGAAGCAACTTTTCCAGGAACTACATGAAGCTTTAATTACATGAGATTTATATTAGTTGAGTAGTTTGTGAGAACTTTTGCTACAGATGTATATCGTACAAAATTTTACAAATTTTTAAAATAACTATTGTCGGCCTCAAAGTTATGTAGACAAAATAAAGTTGAACATACTGATTTTTGCACGCAACGTAACCCAAAAGTACAAGGAAATCTATTTATAAAAAAGGCAGGATGTTCGTTTGTGTGCTCGGCTCGCCCTTTTACAATAAGATCTCGCTAACTGCTTGTATAATATAGTTTTATATATCCTTCTGGAACTTTTAATCATATCTATTAGGGTACATAGCGTGTCTACAACCGGCTGTTTTTTGTCAAAATGTAAAAAACTCTACCAAAAAACAGTCATACTTAAAAATACTGCCATAAAAACATCTAACGCTGGCATTTATACGTCAATTATACATCTATTTCTTGCTAAATTTAGATCTAAATTTTTTAATAATATATTCAAATACATTTTTAGGAGAGTAAAGAACCATTATTGAATTATTTTTTATCATTTTTTTTGTCTTATTTGTTGGAAGAGCCATGCTACTATTGGAAATAATAATCCTTGTTTTTTTTTAAATTGTATTGCTTTGATGAAAAAATGTAAACAAAGCTATGACTTTGAAAATTCCCTTGATTGCAAAGTACAATTGGGACAAAACAGTTTCCTATTTAATTAGTCAGAGCCTTTTTTGGCCTCTTTATAAAGGAGGCCTTTAAAATCATCTTTCTTCCTAAAAGCGAAGCTTTTCTATGAATTAAGGCAATGCATAGCTATTGATTTAGGCATGTTAAAATTGTCCTATTAACTTTAAGCATTTAGAAATAAACCCTGAAACATTTATGTACAATTTAGAAAGCGTTGCAACTTTATAACTTATACCAAACTATCTGTAAGTCTATTTTAAACATGCTCATTGGGTTCTCCTTTACCTCCTTTACAGGGAAGCTTCTATTAGATCAGGAGAATGATTTTATAATTTTTTAGGGTCCAGATAATCAAACAAAATGTGAAATTGTACTATTATGAAATGCAGACGCAAAAGTATTTACATTCCCGAAATTTTTCTAAAAGCAAAACCGAAGAAGTTCTTGTTTAGATTTTGGCACATAAACACATTTTTTTCAGAATTGTAATTTTCCGTACAGTCGTATTAACGTTTCTATATTTTAACTGACTACTTTTTTTGTGTGGGGGGGGGGGGTACCCTCCATTTTTATTTAACATTACACGACATATAAGAAGATTGCCAGTTAGGAGCAAACAAATCAGTCTATGAATTAATGACAAAGATGATAACCAATTCTGTAGAACAATATTTTCAATGGATTTCCAAAGTCGTTTACCAATGAATCAGAGCACTTTTAAATATAACTTTAAAAGATACTAAACCCGATTTTAACAATATGGTAGGAACTTTTGCATTTTGTAAGTCTGTATTCATTTTATACAGTATATCCACTGTTTTGCAAAAGTCTAAAGTACAATAAATAAAGACAAGAATTTTCGGACGAAGCCCATTTTGTTCCGAATTTGTATCACTTTTGAAAAGTGCGACTCCAGATACGTCATATTTTTCTTTCCCGAAAAAGGGAAGAGGGAAAGAAAAAAAAGGGAAGGGGGGAAGAAAAAAGAGATGAGAGAAAAGGGGGTTTTCCCCATCTCTTTTGAAGAGATTTTCTTCCCCCCTTCCCTTTTTCGGGAAAGAAAAATATGACGTAACTGGAGTCGCACTTTTCAAAAGTGATACAAATTCGGAACAAAATGGGCTTCGTCGAATTTTCGGCGTTTTCCCCAGAGATCTAAAGGGATAAGACAATGGCCGATAATTGAGGTACATTTCTAATAGGGATACACAAAATTACCCCTTTGTAGAGTAAATCAGTGGTTGAAACGTTTGAACACTCAACTTAATGAAACAACATATCAAAATTACTTATAAAGTCCCCATAGTTTTTGAGCCAACAAAAAAGAAAACTTTATTATAAAACTTTGGGGACTAGTGAAATAAACAACCAATTGTCCCCCCCCCTCTCTCTCTCTCTCTCTCTGAGATTTTACTAATCTAAGTACTTGATTGAAATAAATTGAAAAATAGGGCGGAGGGGAGTTTTTCTCTTTATATCTAACTACTGACTGGAGACTTAACCCTGTGTCATTCTAAAACCTGCGGGGCTACCGTTTACTTAATTTGACCTAATCCTTAAAGTAAATCGCTAACAAACGAAACTAGGAAGGAAGGGACAATGGTCTGTTATTACTGTTCTAAGCCTGCGGGGCTTTCCTATACTTAATTTGACCTAATCCTTAAAGTAAATCACTAACAAACGAAATCAGGAAGGAAGGGGACAATAGGCTGTTATTACACTATCCCCAAAGATCATAATAAAGTTTTTTTATTCGTTGCCATATAACTTTGGGACTTTTATTGAGTTTTATTGGTTAGTTTATTAAGTTTAGTGTACAAACTATTATACCACTAATTGTAATCTACATAAGGAGTAATTTTATAATTAGTTGGGATGTACGTCAAATTATCTCTTTAGACCCCTGAAACGGAACCCACCACCTTTCCTGACAAACTTACTTATCTTAAGTTTCACAGAGAATCTTCATTACTATATATAATTCATAGCGGTTGCACCCCTAGCCTCTAGAGGCTCTGTATTTGAAGGGTTAGAAAAAGGTACAAAAATGGACTAAAAAATCCAAAGACATTTACAAATATAAGAAATAAATAAAATCGCTTAAAACCACCGCAGGACCTCTGTGGAGGTTCTCTAAAATGGAGAACCCAATCGGTTCAGTGGTTAGTGAGATATTAAGCTACAGACAAAATACCGTATCTCTTTATATAATAGGATATATATTTTAAGATTTACAGAGAGTATCTTATCTAATAATTATAATTATTATATATACTCATAAGTGTCTCTTAAGAGTTTTCCCATGGATTTAGATATATAGGACAATGGACTAGAAACTAATTTTTTTCTCCCTGTTCACATACAGCTGCCTTGGGAAGCTTTTAGAAATTAAACCAGAGGATTTTTTTTTCGATTGTTATCCTATCCCTCCCTGGATTTACACAATAAAGTAACATTCATTGTTCTAAGAAACCTTTTCTTACACGCAGAATTTGTTCTAGTCATCCGTAATTCCCTCACTTATTTATTATAATTTCTAACTATCTATCTATCAAAACTGGCCCTCTCATGGCTCATAAGATATAAAAGAAATATTTCAAGAAAGAAACATCTTTTACCCAACTTCAACGGAAATTCTGGTGCTGCTATCTATGGATTTGTAAAAAAATATTATTACAAAAAAATCTTCCAAAATATTTGTGAAAATCCTTTAAAATTAAATCTATTTTAAACCTTTTACATTGACATTTTTTACAAACTGTGTATAAATGTATTCCTGTAAATCTCATATTCGTAGAAACCTTTTAATCTCTATTCATTATTATAAGCAATGATTTTCTACATTTATATATTATTTATACTTTTTGACTTTAATTTTTATAAAGGTAATTGCACCACCTTTATTACATACTAGGGGCTACGCCCGTAGAGGCATCTAAGGGGCACGTTAATTGTTTTTTTTTTCATTCTATGTTGAGATCAGCTGTTTACTAAAAATAACAGCTGGGTTGAGCTTTAAATTTTAAAAAATTACGATTTTTCTAGAAAGGGTTGTGTTACCCTAACCCAAAATAGCTAAAAACTTCCCAGGACCTCTGAGACCTGCCCGTTTGTCTCATTAATTAATTTTTGCTTTTATAGATGTTGTCATCCTTGTTATTAAAGAATTACGTTTTATGTATATAATTATAAGACGCAATTTTTTTTGGAAATTTTGGAAAAATTTGTGATTAAGAAATCTACAATCCTTTCTTTCTCCGAGTTATTATCTGGAATTTAATCAAATCGTGTCATAAGTGAAGATGTTAAAATTTTGCATTGTTAATGTTAATGATTGAAATAGGGGGAATTTCTTTGCCAACAAACAGGTGAAGCTGATTAGCATATATAGATCCAAACAAAGACAAAAAGATCTTTTAATCAATAATTTTGATCAAAACGTTTTAATAGTTTTCTTTACTTCATAAAGTAATATGAAAAATATATATTTAAACATGTTTTATTTAACTCATTTTTACACGTAGCACTTGTATATTTATATGTATATTTTTAACTGTTGTCAAGCATAAAAAAGGATTATTTTATACATAGTGGAGAAGCAATAACAAGTAAAAATATTTTGTAATACTAGTGTCCAAAGATTTTATAAGCTAATTTTCATTTAAAGCCTAACATTTTTTGGGAGTTTTATTGACTCTTGATTAATTGGTTCAATCTGCCAGTGTTGATATTATCCTCTTTGAGTACCTCTCCCATCCATCCCCGACAAAACTATGAATCTGGCCGCGGCGCTCGGCCCCCTAGCCTGCCTAGCCACTGGCGCTCAACCCCCTAGCCTATAACATA
>LS055328.1:0-17015 GCA_900241095.1 Acartia tonsa
GGGGGGTAATTTTTTTCTAGGGGCGATTTCTCTTGGGAGGGTGGTGGTACCCTCCCCCAAAATAGTTATAAACCTTCCCGGGACCTGTGAGAAGCGGTTAGCGAGATCCTTCGGTACAAACAGACAGACAAACAGACATCCTGTTATTTTATTATAAGGATTGAAAATCAAAACAACATTTAAGTCTTTTATGAATGTGTAGAGATAATTTACATAAGCTTTAAAATGACGAGATGCATACATAACATGAGTTTCACTTTCATTTGAGCTATTCACATTTCTATTAATTAAAATATAAATGAATATTTTCATATGACAAAGAGGTAGTAACATGAAGTGCACCAAAAAAAATATTAGTGTTTAAGTCTTATTATATTATTCTAAAGATTTGAAGGCCGTTGAATCCACTTTATTCATGTTATTTTTTTCAAAAAATTTTCCCCTATAACCAACCCTGCGGCGGTGGAAAACGGCGGTGGAAGTCCCCCCGCAGGGTTGGTTATAAGGTAAAAATTTTAGAAAAATAATATAGTCTTAAATGATTCCAAAGTGCCTAATTCGGCGAGAAATGCATTAAAAAAAACTTTTGCCTGCGGCGGCGGAAAATGGCGGTGGACGGCGGGAGCGGCGGTGCCGCCGCCATTTTTTATTCAAATATTTTTTACTGACCTACCTCAAAAGATTTTGTTTTTACCCCTCTCTGGTGAAAAAAACTAAAAGAATATGTGGGAGGGGGGATAATATGAATAAAATAAAGGGTTTTGAAAATATTTTTCAATTTTATCCCCTTCCTTGCTGGAAAAAACTAGGAGGGGAAAAAATAAAAATAAATTGCAGCAGGGGAAAAAAATAATTTTGTGCAGAATATACACCCCTGTAAGATGACCAATTTGAAATATGATTAGCGTAATTGTAACTTGTTACGTGTCGGGTTCGAGTCTGGACTACGCTGTGCTATGGTACAAGCATTAACAATGTTACCTACTGCTGCTAAGTCAGGCACGTGACGTCAATTAACAAAAGTTAAGAGTTGTAGTCTCTACTATAAGTAACTTACCTTGATTAATGCACTTCATCGAACAATCCCTTTCATATAAAAGCTTAATCACTATTATTTGAAATACAAATCTTATTTCTAAACTATTGCATAGGCATGTCAGTATTAAACAAGTATGAGTATGTGTTTTCTGAGAATGGTCTGGTAGCCCACATGTATGGAGAAGAAGTGCACAGGAAAATTTATTTAATACCTACCTACCTATGAAAATAGTATTTGTGGTTTAACTCACCTGTACCCATTTCATTCATTTATCATGCATAGGTATATCACACGACAATGACCACTTTTCCATCAAAATTAAAATTTTAGATCATATTAATTCTAAGTATTCCTCATTTTGCCCTAAATATTATTTTATGTAATCCCTTCCCTGAAAATCCACAGTGGCTGAGGAAGGTATTAAATAAATCTTGTAAAAATCTAGACAGAGTATAGCAAATCATATTGGCGAAGCTAATCTTCAGAAACTTATCAACTTTTCACTTAGGTAAGTATCCAACCAACAAATATTAGATATTAAAAGGTTTATAACCATGTTAACCAAATAACAATTTGTAAAATCGTTTAACGTGTTTAATTACCTATTGATTCATTATACTGGACTTTGTTAAACTTTCTTCCAAAATCATGAAAGAAGCGCTAATAATAATATTTTCACTACTACATTTTATGATTAATCAATCCCTTTTTAATGGCAAACTAGTTAGGTAGGGAGAGGAAATTGGACTGTTAATCATACTGTTACCAAAGTTTTATAAACACGTTTTTATATGCGTTGGCAAAGAAAACTTATCATAAAAGGGTATGTACAATGTAAATCTCTTATGATAATCACATGATTTTTTTTAAAAACAAGAAAGTATCTTTTTTCAGGTATATGTCTGAGCTAGAGCTTCCAGTAAAGCGAGGAACCTTTGTAGAATTTAGATCTGGACTCATCAACCTGTGTCCTGTTGGACGTAGCTGTTCCCAGGTAGTATCCTGCAACTGGTTTCCAATTATTTGGATGTAGAAAAATTGACATTTTATTCGATTTGAGTGGAGTAAATTGATAACACTTCTTACCAATACCCGGCAAATTCCTTTTTAGGGAAAGATCATATTGTTTAGTTGATAATGTTTAATTCTAAATGAAAATGTAAACGAAAATGTAATAATATTATGTCATAAATACTAAGAAAACTCAAGATTTCCATATTGAGTAGATGTCTAATTCAACGTTTTCACATGAAACTTTATTTAACAAATTTTAAGGCTGAGAGAGACCAATTCGCCGAATACGACAAAGAGCACCAATTAAGGTCCAAATTCCGCGCCGCCTTGATAGAAAACTTTGGCCACCTGGGTCTTAGGTTTGTCATCGGCGGCCAGATCTCCCTGGACGCCTTCCCCGAAGGATGGGACAAGACGTATTGCCTGCGGTTTGTCGAGAACGCCGGCTTTGACGAGATACACTTCTTTGGGGATAAGACAAGCGAGGGTGGTAATGATTATGAAATATTTCTGGATTCAAGAACAATTGGGCATACGGTTGCAAGTCCCGAGGATACGAGAAAGCAAGTTAAGGAGCTTCTCAACTTTTAGAATATTAAATATGCATAAAATTACATTGTCTACCTAAATTTTCAATTTTTTTGTATAAAACTTTAAGAAACACAAAATAAAGCATTTTTAAAAGTTCCAAAATTTGCAACAAAAAATTAAATGCATTTTACATTAATTTATTTATGAGAAACATATCAAGCTATGATAAATTATTTGTATTTCATATTGAAAACAAATGATAGAATTAAAATGTATGTTGATATGCCTGTAGGTATACATATATTTTTGTTTGATACTAATATTTATTTTTTGATTGTATAATTTTTGTGATTGTTACAAAAAATGTATATATTTCTAACTGTATTTATCATTTTTGTAGAGTCAACCTTTCCTTTCATTTCAATTTTTAAAACTATGTTTTTTTGTGTGTTATAGATAAGAGTTTTAGCATTTCTTAACGGCCTTTTTCATTTAATTTCGCAGCACCTACTTTAACTTTATCATAATCTACGGATTCTGAAAAAAAACAGTCTCATCGACCGAAAACAAGAATCTAAAAATTTTCCACAACAAAAGTTTTTAAAAATGTTGAGGTCAATCTAATATCAAAGTTTTTTCATCAGATAGGTAATAGGTAAAGCCCCTCTATCCCATAACTGGTTTAAAAAGCCTAGACTAAAAAAAATTTTAATTTTTAAAATCTGTGGTTTACTCTCATTTGGAAGGATATTATCTTAATTAGATCATATTATCCGCTCGTTACTGTGATCTTTCTTATTTTTGTAATTACAGTTTTTATTTATTAACTTATTTTTACTAATAATATTTTTTATTAAAAAACCTTTTTACTTAGTGTAATATCACCAAAGAAAATATAATCCATTTTTGTATGTTTTGTTATTTTAAATACATGACACAGTTTTAATCATGCTATTCTTTTTAAAATCCAAGTTTTTCTACATTTAGGATTGGTTCGTCCGTAACGTGCAGCTCATATCGTGAATATATGCATGTTAGAATTGTCCTATAGATTTTAAACTTGTCAGGATAATTCCTGCAACAGTCGGGTATAATTTAGAAAGAGTAGCAACTCTTTAATCATTGTAAGAAAATCCGTATGTACATTTGATAGATAGGTTGTAAAGACAAAGAAAGTTAAGCCTAACAATTAATATTCAACAATGTATTATATAGTTATCGTGCTCAAATAAAAAACCTTTCTTAACACAACATATAGAAGTCCTTAAATAAAATATAAAGCCTCCCTTAAGACCTGATATTAAGCAATCATTTTTAATGAGAATATTATCGTCAGACAAAAAAGTTAGATTTGAGAAACACACTAATTAAGCCAATAGGATAACATCGGAAGAACAATTCGGTCATGTTATTAGATGAAATGTACAGATTTTGGTACGGAAGGATATAAATTTTTTCATTTCGTTCGCATTATGAGTCCAACATTAAGCTATTATTGAGGAAAACATATCATCTAAAATGTCTTTACTCGTTTAATGTGAAAAATATGACTTATTATATAAGTTAGCTATGAATAGTAGGGGATTTTTTTTTCCTGGCTTTTTTTTGAAATTCAAGTAGTGCAGTTGCAATTATTATGCCTTTTTGTGAAAAAACACTTGTGTAAAAATTTTGACCATTTTGGACAAGTATGCCCAGTAATTTCACTGCATAAAAAATCATTGCATAAGAATTATGGCTTCATGGTGCTCCCAGAATAGGTCTTGAGGAGTAGAATCAGGAATTTTTGAAATTTTCAAAATATCTCGTCACTAGTCAGAGAAAAGTTCAAAATACCTCTAAAAATTGGCCAATTTTCAAAAATGGCGTTTTTAGAAATTTCTCAGGCTAGTGACGAGATATTTTGAAAATTTCAAAAATTCCTGATAATACTTGTCCAAAATGGTCAAAATTTTTACTCAAGTGTTTTTTCACAAAAAGGCATAATAATTGCAACTGCACTACTTGAATTTCAAAAAAAGCCGGGGAAAAAAATCCCCTAATGAATAGTCTAATTTTCTAGGATCTAGAAATTATATGCATAGTCGAAAAATTTCGTCGCTCGTATTACTTGATGGATCGTTTATAACCAGTGTTTGTCTGCTACAATTTCTTTTTAAGTTTGACAGATTATGAAGCCAGTTTGACCATCTAGTTATACTATGTCTCTTCGTCAGACTTACACAAACACAAAAGAGTTATAGAGTAGCCCTTCTATAAAACAAAAAGGAATTTTTTAACGGTATTTTAACGTTTATTGAGAATGACATCGTATGCATGGTTACATAAACAAACAATAATATTACAAAATTATTTTATTACAAAATAAATTTTTGAAAAATAACTAATATATACGCAAATGAACAAAAAATAGTAGGTATGGTAATGATGATATTTTAGCAAATTTTTTAAAACTACAAATCACTTTGTTTTATATCTTCCTAAAAAAATAGTATTTGCTCATTTACAATATCTTTATATTATTGAGTATATATCTAATCGTTGAAATCTCAAAATGCATTAATCCTAACTTTACCCTAGAACGAATCCAATTTATTTCCGCTGGATCAAAACCGGTTCCAAATTTCACTAGAAATATATGTACCATATCTAATTAAAGACAAATAATCCTATAATTTTTACTTTTCCGCGGAAAACTGTCAAATTCAATGGTACGATGAGATATATTAACCCTCAAGTTCTCAAAGCAAAATTTAAAATTTTTAATAATTTTTTACCCATTTTCAATTTAAATTAATCCATGTAGTATTTAACACAATATGCTTTGATTGTCTTCAACCAAGAAAATAGGATATTTCAACTGTTGATTTTGATCTACTAAAAATCTGGAGGATAAAGGTTATTCCATATATGAAAAAAATATTTACCAAGCTCTTAATTATAGAACTAATTAAAAACAATGGCAAAAGAACAGACTAGGAATATACGTTAAATTTTCATCTATTAAGATTAAATAAATATCATTTTTGATGTTAGCTTAAAAAATATTTTGCACTAGGTACTAAATATAAAGTATTATAATATACTTGCCTCTAAATAATTTAACAAATTTAGATATAATACATGTTACTGTAATACATCATAAATTATTACAAAAAAATGTTTAAATGATTATGTTCTGTATGTATTCACTCGTGGCTCACTTATGTTTTATTTTCATCTTTGGTTTTTTTTTATTCTGGCGGATTTTTTCAATTTCACTTGCCAAGAAATCTGACAACTATTAGTTTATTTCTCTATGTAGCTGCTTTAGGGGTTTCTCTTTTAATAGTTTTTCTTCTAGTCTAAACATTAGACAGATAACATTAAATTAGAGCAGGTAGAATATTCAGCCGCTTGTTTTACGCGGTTGCGGCTGTGTTTTGTTGGTCCTCCGCAGTTGTGTTTACACTGTTCCGGTTCTTGCCGTTGCCGCGTGGGTTGGGACCTACAATTAGAAGTTGTCAGTTCAACAAATCTTTCCATCTTCTCCGCCTTTTTTTATTAATTCTTTCTTCTTTTTATATATTGTGAGCAATAGCAGTTTGATTTTAATTTAAAAATTGAGCAAAGTTTAATTTTAAATGAAGCCAACTTTTTGTGGTAGGTTTAATTTAACCTCCATTATTTGGACCCTTGCTGGCACTAGAATTATTTTCAGAGTTAGTTCCAGGTTGTGCGCCCCCACTACTCCCCCCAGAGCCACTCCCGCCGCCGCCACCGGCAGTGCTGCGACCATAAATACCTCTGTTAACGCAGAATGAGGGGTCGGTCCAGTCGGCGATCGGCACCGCGCTCTTGTACTGTCTAGTGCTTGTCTTGTTGAAGATGGGCAGCAGCTCGTTGGCCTCGTGTGTCTGGGTCTTCAGGTAGACAACAGCGTCTGTTCCGTACCCGTCGTAAGAGTTCAGGATCAGGTCTCCGTGGAAATATCTGTAATGAATTAAATAAGATAATTTCATCATACATATAATCTATATATATTAGCGATAGCTTTTCATACTAACAGAAAAACATTTATTTAAAAGGTGATTACTGTAGGTATTTACCTTGACAGATTCTCAATGGAAATGTCTTTAAATACTGTAGATATTCTTTTAATAGAGTAAGGAAGGAAGTATCAAAGATTGATTTAGCTTGAATAAAATACTTTCAAACACTCTTGAATCGTATATATATGACTTTTATACCAAAAACACTTTAATTGATGTCAAAAAGATCACTGTTGAGAATGTTTCAGTCATCTTTAATAAAAGTCCTCTTTTGTTATTAATAAAAAAATATTTAACCAAGAAAAACCTACCTTGCGTACAGCCTGGAAAGAGGAAGACCATAACCATAGCCGGCCAGCGGAGCTTTGTTTGGGGTCATGCTGGGTCGGGGAGCCGTGGAGAACAGGTAGTGGAACAGATGGTCGGTAATGTGACGGGGAATTCCACCTCCCTAAAATAATATTCAATAATAAAAAAATAATTGGGTAACTATAGAATTTTTTTTATATTTCATTGTCCTATCTTTACATTACTGCATTGCACAATTTTCGAGGAAATGTTGTAAAGGTTCAGGGCAGGTTTTAAGCTTTTTGGCTAGAGTTAATATCTTGGCCCCCAAAAAAGCCCATTCCAATAATAAAAAAACCTGGGTAAATACCCCTCCTGGGGCAAAGCCTCATAAAGCTAAGGGCGAAGCCACCAAAAAGAATTAAAAGATGCACTTGATTTTGTATAGCAACAGATAGAAAGCAGTTATAAACATGTGCTTCAATATGGTGCCATACTAAAGAAAAAATAACAAGGACAAGAGTTTTTGTGCATTACAGCTACATTTCTTTATAAACTCAGGAAAAGGGACATCAGCCTGTAAATTATACTGGTACCCAAAGTTTTATAGGCACATTAACTTATTCATTGTAAAATTTTGGGGTATTTTTGTTGAATTTTCCTTGGTTGGTTCCAACAGAAGTCACAGTGTACAAACTTTTCAACCAATAATTTTAATCCACAAAAGTAGTATTTAATTTTGGTTATCATCATTGGGAATGAATATAAATTTCTTGTCTTATCCATAAAGATCTCTCTATTGGACTACAATCCACTCTTGCACAGGCTTCAAAAGCCTCTTAAAACAATCTCTTATTGAAGGTCAAATGAACAAAATATTTTGTAAAAAGCTACGCTATAAATTGTAGAAGAAAGCAAGAATTGTAGCAAAAAGAGAAGAATCATTTTTTCAGCAAGTAGTTTTTATCTTAAATCTTAAAAATCAAGCATTGCAATATTATTTTTTTGTATGTATTAATTTTAAATGTATGTTATATCCAGGGATCATAATGGATAAGAATATATCATGGCAAATTGATCTACATCCTCAATGATGATAAAATATATTACTCCTTCTGTAGATAAAAATTATTGGTGTAAAAGTTTGAATAAATCAACCAAGATTTGATAAATAGCACCAAAAAGTTTGAAGCCAGCGAAGGAGAGAACGATTTTATAAATATTAGTTATTGTTTACAGTTCTATGTACTTTACCTCCACGATAATATCCTTACCCGCGACAGACAGACAGACATACTGCTACTTTAAGAAGAAAGAATAAGCAAACCTGATCACTAATTCTAATGCTGACATCATGTTCACCCTTGGCCACCAGAACCTCAATGGGAGGAAGCTCAGATATGTCGTGGTTCTCCACTGTGGCGCGCATAGAGTTCTTGAACAACTCGAACATGATGTGGTAGAGGTGGGGGGGAGGGTACACTAGGGACAGAGGAATCTTCTTACCCTTGTCGTTTGTTACTTTTAGTTGACCTGAAAAAAAACCCAATAAATTACATCTTTTAGTTAACAATCAAGTTCTTTAGTCCAAGTATTAACCTATTGATGTTTGTATCTATAATCTGATACTTAACACTTTTCAACTAGCTAGATTTTGGATATGTGTATGTGCTCTCAAGGAAACTTAAATAGTTTTCCTGTGAAGGTTTTAAGCTATTTTCCAGTAGCTAACTAATAATATTGTGTAACAGCAGTATTATAAAAAGTTGAAGAGTTACCTAAAGAAACGACTCTAGAAAATTTTCCAATAGATTAGGACGAAAGACAAAGTAAGAAAGAATTCCTGAATTCAATTGATGCAATCACAACTGACGTTTACAAAAATACTTTTCATCAGATTTAAATATTTCTAGAGGCTATTGCACGTTTTTAATAGCGCGACTACTCTATAATTTGTCTGTCTATATATTTTAAGGTTATTCAAATTATCTCCATAATAAATTTTTAAATTCTTTTTTACTATAACAGAATAAAAATTTATTTATCTATTTTAGGCGTTTCAAAAACTTATTGAAATATTTGTCCCTGATTTTTAAAAAAGAATTGAGGCCACTTTTAAGCAAGTATGGGATGATGTCTGATTTTCAAATGATGCAATATTTCACATGGGAAAAATGCCCCACAAGAAAAAAAACAACTGTTTCAACATTTTAAGACCCTAAAAATATTTTATTTCTTCAGGCATGTTAAATGATACTATATATTTTTCATTTACTTAAATTTAAAATAAACGATTTGTAACAATCAGTGTATCTTCATTGTAACTTACTCGGCCATTACCTCTTTCATCGCTTTATTTTACGGCTTGATTATGTTAGGTGTAAATAAAAGTACCATTGAGATAGCACAATAAATTTTGAAGTGCTTCAAAATACAAATATTAGGATCATATTACACTGAACATCTAGCTAAACTTCATTAGATTGAAGAGGGTGCCATGTTCACCGAAATATAGTTCTAAATATTTCATTAAGAAAAGACTGGGTATTGTTTGGCTGTGAACTTATCATATTTTGGTGCATAACATTTTATTAGGTACCTACCTTTGATTTCAATATCAGGTGCCCGGCTGTAGTACTCTTCACATAGAAAAGCTGCGTTGGTGAAGGCCTCCACGATAACCGACCTGACCTGTAACAGAAAACAATTACTAAATAACTGAAAAAATGGTAGGTATAAATTTTCTCAAAGTTGGGTTGATAAAGAGTATGCTTTGTTGATATGCTTTTTTGAGAGACTATACTTGATTTTATTTTACTATTTATGATATCTTTTATGCATAAAGGTTAATGAATAGATGTTTGAAAATTAACTTTAGGCACAAGATACAATAACTTTTTATGGTACATGTACATTCCGTTTGATGAATTGCCATTGTCCGTAAGTTCTAACTGTGCAGGATAATGAGTTATTGAGACTTTGCATTCATGTTTATATTAGTGTCATGATAAAATATGTCTTTATATCCTTCTCATGATTATGTAATTACCTTGCAATTTGGATCGATGATGCCGATCCTTCTGGAGGTCTTGTCCGCGTCCTGCTCGAACAGCAGGACGTGCTGGTTCATCAACATACGGATGGAGATACGGGACATGTAGAAGCGATCCAAGAAATACTAAAAAAAGAAAAACTATTTATAGAAGTGTCAATGTCTTAAATTAAGAGATAAAAAAGCCTAAACCATCCCAAGAGATATGTAAAGCTTCCCTAAAATGGAGATTTTTATCAGTTTATTGGTCAGTGGGAAAATTACAAAATTAATATAATTAAAAATGTATAAGTTGATAATGGTCCAACTATATATACAATTATGTTTTAACTACTTAAATACACCAAAGAATAAATGATAACGTAATTATTATACCTTTAATATCAATAATGATTCATAGTTTTTACGTAAGTAAATTATAAAACTTTTAATGCAGTAATAACAAATTGGTGATAAAAAAGTAACTCTTTTCGAAACCGCACCTACTTTATAATTAAGGTTTGTCCTTGTCCGTACGTCACTAAACAATGTGAGAAAACGTAAAGAAAAGGTCGAGTGAGGACAATCACGGTTTGATTAACGTTACCTAAACCCCCTTTTCCAATATTTACCCTTAGGAACTATAGGGTGAATTAATTTACCTTCTATTGTCTTATCATTTCCCTGTTAAATAACAACTAAGTTGGACTTTCCCTAGGTATATTTCAAACAACAATTAAAAGTACGAAAACTTTAAATCAATGATTTAGAAATGCCATAATAATCACGAAAATAACAACAAAAAAGAAATACCTAATAAAAAACTTCCATTATTTAATTACATAAATAAACGTCGATTTGTTTGTTTCTTAAAATCTTGCTAACCAATCAACCGAAAGAGTTCCATATTTTAGTTTAGATCCAAGGATGGTTTTAGACTATATTATTTCTAAATTAAAGTCTTGGGACTACTAGCTTCTAGTTTTCAAGATGAAAACTTGTTCAACAATATATATTTTGATTTTCCTGTAATTATGTTAAAATTTGTTGACTGAGTAAAATATTTTTGTTTACTTAAAAAATGTAACATTATTTATGATACCTATGTATGTATTTTAAAATACGTAGATTTTAGACTTATTATGTAACTGTGCAATTACAAATCCTAAATGTATGCTTTAAATGCAAGACTTTAAGACGTCGGGGGTTTTAAGGTACGCAATAGAAGTTTCAGAAAATAAGTATTTTAAAACAAAAATTTCCATCTTCTCTAAAATTAAGTTCTTTAAAAACAAAAGAACTTAAAAGGGAAAAGGGACTTTAAAGGGAGACAGCCTACAGGAATAATATAAGGACCATTCCAATTTTTTTAAAGATACCTAAAGTTTTGGGGCCAACGAATAAGATAACTTGGTTATAAAACTTTGGGTTCAAGTGTAATTTACAGTCCAATGACTCCCCCCTCTCGCTACATTTACTATATTTACCTGGATAGCCATATCTGTTTGATTATCCACAATGTGTGATTCTTTAAGCTCTAGAACCCCCTGGGCCATGGTCTGCACCACGTTGGTGTGTCTGGTCTGTACGGTCTTCAGGATGCTGCAGAACTCCTCCAGGGTGTCGGGGGTCGGCTTCCGGGATTCAAATATGCTCAGGTCCCGGAAACTTTTGGCGTACCAGTCCTAAAATTTAAAATATCTTAGATGTTTAAGTAAATTTTAATATATAATATGTTTCTAGTACCTAAGGTTTATAGACATGAAAAATTATAGGATCAGTAAACGCTAATGAGAACCGGTTTAAATCCAAAGGAAATCTATCAGATCGGTATAAAAAAATATTTTAATAGAAACTTTATAATCTCGTGTGTTAGTGGTTGTGGCACTCTATCTGTATTGTTAGGTACCTAATAGTTATTGTCAATAATGACTTTTTCTTTCATTTCATATTTTGCCGGGCCAATATTTGTGGTGACCTAACCCTGCGAGGTAGCCTATAACCTAACTTAAAGTAGAATAAACAAAGAAAAAACTACCCCATCCCCACTCATTTCAAATTTAATTAAAACATAAGGGTAGGGGGGTTAGTGCTTAATAAGGTACTTTGTGTGAATTATAAAGGGGGGGAGGGGGGTTCTATGCTCGACTAGCTGAGCTACTCTAAATGTTCTGCATGCATACCTGGAGGATGAGTAAAGATGGCATGTGGAGGAGGTTTCCTGGGAGCAGGTTGATCTCTTTCATTATGTTCGACAACCGGACTGGAATTTCTTTTGATAAGAATGAGAAGGATTCGGCTTCGGTTGCAGTCTTGCCGAATTCAATAAACTGAAATGATATAAAAATTAGATTTAAAAACATAAATTCTGTAAATTTTAAATAAGGCAGGTACCTAATCATCGTTTTATTTGCTAGTCAGTTACAATAAAGTCAAAGTAGTTTTTTTTTCATAATTAAAGTTAGTGCCAGGCAATGAGTCAGCTTATTTTTTAAATATAAAAATACATTTAATGCTAATTGTTAGCGGCTGCAGAGATTTCAATAATGTTTCTTTTTGCATAAAATCCAATATTATAAGGATTAAACATGTTTCGTAAAAGAAATTATCTTATAATTTACATCCCTTGTTAGGTTTTTTTATATTTAAGATTTTCTTTTTCTTTTCACAAAGTCAAAAAGTCTACATTTGTTAAGTAATAATAATAATAGATTAATTCATCTCCCATGGGCCTATCCTTGCATTTTCTATAGATGATTCTTAAGATGACTCGAGGGAAAGTAAATGACTAATATAAGAATGCAAACCAAATTAATGACAAAGTTCAAACAAAATGTTTTCTTAGGCAATCTACTCAACAGTTGAAAGAATATTTCATCTTAAGAAAACATGTTTTGTCTCCAACTTTTCCTTCTGTTAAAAATATTTGGGTGCTGTAATTGTTATCAACAAAAATAAATTTAATTTGCAAGGAAATAATACTGGCACAAATGTTAGAAAATTTTTTGACGGATTTATACATGATTATTTGCGGATTTTTAAAATTAGTTTTCCAACAAAAACAAAAAGTACCCAACCTGTTTGAGTGAAAGAGGAGAGGGGTTGAACTGAGCATAATGGTCCAGCAGCTTCATGGACTTCATGTCCAGCAGCTTGTTCAAGTTCCGAGTTACAGCTGTCAGATGCATCTTTGGGTATTTCAAAACTATCACCAGGAAGAAAATTAAGAAAGACCAATTTTATGTTTTTCTTGTTCAATATCACAGTTCTACTTCTGAATGAATTTTATAATTTTTTCGTTGTATAAAAATAAGGCACTCTTGCTTAGATATAATCTGAATTTGTTTCAAAAATATTTTCTTTATGTGCCATATTCTATTATCTGAAATAAAAGAAAAAATATGAATATATTTGAAAATTCTAATTTCTCTAAAGTTCGATAAATTATATTTTGTAAAATCTAAGATTTTGTTCAGAAAAATGGTAGAAAAGTAAGTACTTAGGGTAAAGTTGATAAACTTTTGGGAACCCCTTCGAGCTATCCACAGGGGCCCAAAATAGGGATTTTTTAAAAGATGAAAATAATAGAAAGGGTTGTTTGACTGACGCGTCGGTTTTGAGGGATTATACCAAATTCACTCCAAAACAGCTGTTTCATTAATGCAAACAAAAACTTTATTGCATTCTTGAGTACCTATGTCCTATACCTAGGTCTTCAATTGTAATTTTTATTTAAATTTTTAATCAATCTTTATTTTATTTTCAAATGCCGGTATTTAAGTTTAATTTTGTTGTATTTAGCACAAGAACTTGAATATAACTAAACCATGTAATGAATTCTTTGTTAATAATATAGGTAACTAGTCATAACTGAACTAAAGCTGACTTTTCTTCCTTCTTTCACTCCGATACTACTCACTGTAAGGCTAAAAAGTTATATCATTTCATGCATGCGGCGCTGAGAGTTCAACTAAAAGTCTCCTCTCCTCCTATCTTTCTTTCTTTCTGACGATATATGTATTCACTTTACAACAGTCAGACAGACACACGGGGTACGGGATTTGTTTAGAATATGGATAGACTACAAAACAGTTAACTGTTTGAAATAGCAAGTCTGGGCAACAAAATTCTGTTTTACTTTAATAGTTATTTCTCGCATCGTATTATAAACGGCTTTACAATTGTACAAATGTACAATTATAAGATTAAAAAAACTGTTTTTAATCTTATGATTGTACATTTTCATATTCGTGGAAAGCTGGATATAATACGATGCTAGACATAGTTTTGGAGAACTGGTTCCTATCCACCGGATTCGAATGAATACGAGAAAATATTTTATTTTTCATTAAATAAAAGACTTTACTTTTTCTTTAGTAATATCATTCATAACATGCTATATTATATATCGTTTTTCTTAATCTAATTTTGAATGGCGGAAAAATTGGAGATTTAGAGTACCATATGTCTTAATAATATGGTTTAAGTTATTTAAGAATTGGTTTTATTTCTAGAGCAAGTTTAGTTTATGTCTTGTTCAGGTTTTAGTCTAATTTTGAAAGATTAACAATTTGTGGGAGGAGTCAAGCCCCTTCCACTTGACCAAATTTAAGTAATACATGATTATGTTTACATTGATCCTGTTATATATTTAAAGTAGTAAGGTTTATGTCAGTCTGTTTAGATCTCGCCAACCACTGAACCAATAGATTTCTCTGTTAATGAAAAGAACTTAACATAGGTCCCAGGATGGTTTTGGGATATTTTTATTCCCCCTTTAAATACAAATTCCTTAGATGCAAACTAGCATCTAGCTAGTATATTACTTATTATTATAATATTAATCACCGGCAATTAAATATTTGGAATCATAGATTTTAACAAAGAAATAAATTTAGTTTTTTTTTCATGTGAAAATTAGTTGCTTTTTAGAAACACTTGAACAGTGAAGCCTCCGCTTTAAGTTTGACAGAGGGGAGGAGGGGATTAGGCAGATTTAATTCTACTAGGGAGAGGTGGGGGTAAAAATATATATATTTATATGGGGGTATATGAAACTATCATGTTATGCCTGCGTGATATTTCAGTGTTACTAACTTCAACCATCTACTCTTGATCATTCTTTTCCTGGATGCATTTAACCCTTTGCCAATGGGGGAAGGGGAGGAGTGTACATTTCAATATACATTATCTATGAAGTATATATACAGTTTGTATTGACAGTCAGAAAATCATGCAATTAGGACTCAAAATTAAAAGTAAAGTATGATTAATAAGAGTGAACCAAAGAAATGACTCAAGAGTCAAGCATACCCCCCCCCACCTCCCCATAAAAAAGTCTAGACGGAAGGAAAGTACATACACACAGACACGTGTCCGCGGTAGTAGAGGGCTTTTTAGACACAAACACGTGAATTTTCTCCTTCACTTTTCAACGTGCAACGGGTTTTTAACAATCAAAGAAAAAAAATTGCTCTACTAATAATAAAACTGCAGAAGAATGAGATTATGTCTTTCGCGGAAAAAAAGTAAGTAGAAAAAAACCAGTTGAACTTACAAAAGTAATTAAAATTCGTCCACAAATGAAGTTGTCTTTAATAGTAAAACTAACTCCAACAATTTTATATTATGTATAAAGAGATATCTATACAATTCACGTTTGCCCAACAAATACAGCAGATAAAATAACTGTGACTTCTTTTAGATTTTTGATATTTATCATTGTAATTAAGCTCTTTAACAAAAAAATGTCAGTAACCCTATTATATAAAGCCTTTTATGTCTGAAGCTCAAGATCTCTAAAAATGACAGTTTGCATGGTTAAATTTTTTAAGGAAGCAACTAGTAATTCGATATGTTATAATGGAAAATGTTGATGATGGTTTACTGTGGTACGTACTTTTTTCTCCTTGTTGTAACAAGCTTAATTTTTAATATTCTTGGTTTTGAACGAACATAAATTTTTCTTGCCTAATTTTCTACTTTGGTTTGTTTTGTTACTAACTGATAGAAAAAGGAGACTGTTATATTAATACCTATAGACTTTGACATCCAAAAGTACGACAGCCAACGGTGCTGCACTAAAAAATAAAAAAAAAATAAAAAACAGGACAGATAAAGAATTAGTTAAGTAGTGGATTTATATGTGAATAAATAGCCCTTTTTCTTTAATCTCTTATATGCTTAAAAGTATAAAGCTATAAAAAAAATTCTTAGAACAACCAAGAAGTTAAGAATTAGGGACAAATTAATTTACCAGCCATTGTCTTATCCAATTTCTAATCCAAATTTCTGTCTATCCTATTACTAGGCCAGGGCAACTATAAACTAACCCCGCAGGGCTCTTCTTCAACCAAACCTAACTAAAAATAGGCACCAAAAAGATTAAATTAAAAAATATGTTTAGAAAAAGAGGGTTTTAAGGCATTCCACATGGAAAATGAGAAATTTTGCCATAATTTGTTTTTATATTTCCTTCAATTGGATAACTTTAATTGCAGAAGGAAAATTGCAAAAATTCAGCAGTAAACAAATCTAATAACAAATAGGTACAAAAGAATTTTATTAGCCAGGCTTACATTTATATTTTTCTTCAAGGTATTCAAAAGGTTACTAAAGCAAATAGGAATTTGGGTAAAAGTTAAAAGAAAACATTATTAGCAATATTTTTGCAAACACTCAGCATCTTTTAAAATAAAATGTTGGTTATTTGCAATCTAGTATTTAAATATTTGATATTTCTATCAAAGAAAAGATTGCATTTCAAATCATAGGATTTTATTAAAGCACTTAGATTGAAACCAAATATGATTTTATACAAAGTACAAACTTTGCTGAGATTATTGCCAAGAGAGAATAACAATTTATTAAATAACTCTATGAAAGACAAAACCTAGACCTACATTATTTCAAGCATGTGGTATCATTTGAAGTAAGCCTGTTTAGCATTCTTTTACGGCATGATTTTCAGGAATATGGGGATGAGATTAAAAACTTGACATTAATTCACATCCTTATATAATGTACCAAAATGTCCATCGGTGTATGTGCCTGTATGTGGCAATGGATCTCGCCAAATGTG